>CALNXJ010000009.1:7072500-7132500 GCA_942486045.1 Pocillopora meandrina | reverse complement strand
GGGGTGGTTGTTAGGTCGACGCTCCTGTACACCTGAAGCTGTTTCTTGGAAAGACGCCTGCCTTCCTAGACGAGCACGGCCGCAAGACGGGTTCCCGTTCAGTGGAAAGAGTTCAAGTAAAGTTCACTAAAAGTTGTTTCGCCGGAAATTTGCAGTGAAAAGAAAGCTGCGTTATAAAAACAGCTTCTTTAGAAGCCACCAATCGTGATAAAAGCTCATGGCCAACTTCACTCTTGTTAAGTAAAGTTAACCGTCTGATGATTTTACTTAGAAAACCAAAACAAGATGACTGGGACCAGAAGGGAACAATTACGATAATTTTATTGCGATAAAAAATTTAACAACTCATTTTTGTAACACCATATTCAGGGACGGCCCCGCGTATTTCGAAAGTCAAATCGATTACTTTTCCACGAAACTGAAGTATGCTATTTACATATACTGAGAAAAATATAAATAATGACGGTGGCAAAGATCTCATAACTCAAGAGAAACACTGGTGTGGTTTTCATGCCTTACTAAATATGCAGTTTCTGGTGTATTTATACTAATAAGTACCGGTAAGATGAGCAAAGTAAATTTTCAAGGTGTGATAAGTGAACAATAACACTAAATATTAAAGAGCGGACCGCTCTCTTCATTGAAAGTGACATGACACTTCAAACACTAACTAAGCTGGAATCCTATGTCAAACGAACAAATATTGTCGTTTCTATTCTGAAATAAACCATTGAATGGAACACCGGAAAAGACAACTTAAAACTTTATTCGACAACGATCCACTCGTGCAGGCTGCTTTATCCCAGTTTTCGCACATACTCCGGATTAACACGCCAATTGCTACAATACTATGCCGCAACGATAGATTAGATTGTAAAAAATGAACAAGACGTTGGCCATTAGAACACGATAAAACTATTAGTATGTTTCCAAGGTAGTGTACTGGGTCGATATGTGTGTAGCGAACATGTAGCGAACTCGACAAGTAGCGAAAGCGGCGTAAAACCCCTGGTAAATTCAAATTAATGGGGACAGTAAACAGACAACTGGAGCCAAAAAACAAGCAAATTTATTCAGTTACTCGGTTGGACCTCGGGATATTCTGTGACCCTACGGGAAGAACAGTAACTTTTTTAGAAAGAATGAAACTTCAAACAAACGTGGATCAGAAAACTTTCGACAACAGTTAACACTAAACAAACATTTACCTGATCTATCTATCTATCTATCTATCTATCTATCTATCTATCTATCTATCTATCTATCTATCTCTATCTATCTGGCCTTTGCAGAATTTCTTGCACGGTCGGCTGCTGCGACAAAAAGCCAAAACCGCCAGGATTACGAATCGGTCCCTTTTAAATGTGGACAGATAGCATTATTTGAGTTCCTTTGCTTATATACGAAGGCAGCTCAGTCTGGAACTGAAAAATTCAACTCACAAAATTTCGCTCTCAGTACTTACCATCTTGCCAGGTGGTCATCCAGTGGTTTTGTCTGAAAAAGAAACAAATTATTTGAACCGACCCTGGCGTTCTTTGACTATAGGTACAACACACAGAATTTTCGCATAATATTTTATGTCGTTTAACAGCTACCTTTAGAACTCACATTGTCTAAGATCGCTAAATGACCTTCCAAGTATGTCCCCATTTCCTCAAGCAAATCGCGAACTTGGCCATCGGAAAATGTGAGCTGCGAAATGAACAATTGTGCGATAAGCTTCGAAAAACGTCTGAAACTATCGCAACTCGAAAGTTCAGTTGTACATATCAGCTGTCATACCGTTGTTTGCTCTCCTGGTTCTTGTGCTGATGTCGGACTGACCTTTCAGCTCCCTTGCTTTTACGTTTTTGGTCTCGCGTCAGCCGAACTTAACAGTGATGATATTTTATCAAACGAATAAATTGTACATTTTATCCGCTGGGAAGTGACTTGATTGACTTCGGTTATAGGAAGGTATGTTACGGAACTATTTTATGGAAATTTTGCTGGCTTATAAACTTTGCACTCGCCAATCATAAGCTCAGTATGACGTACAAATATATCGCTCCAAAAAACAAGCAAGACAAAACAGGCAAGATCTCAACAACAACACTTGGAGGGATGTGGCGCCGTGTTTTTTTTTACCAGCTTCAATGGTAAGGTTATTTTATATTGTACACCTATTTCTACAATTTGAAGACCACACAACGTTTCTCATGTACTGTTGTATACAAACTTCATTAGACCTTTGATCTGAAGACCTGAGAGATGATAATAAGATTAACCTTTAAAACACATGAAGAATGAAGAGTGTTTCTGCAATGTGCAGTCACAGTCCTGCACGTGTCAACGTATCACGTTGTAACTAGTCTCTACCATTAACTTTGCAAACAATTGTTTTCACCTCAGTGCCTCAAGTACCAGAGATGCGTAAATCGTTTCTTCTGTTAAAGAGCACCAAATTTTTTGCCTCATTAGAGCTCTTTCTTTAATCAAGGTATTTAATACTTGCTTTTATCAACTGAGTCGATGATGTGAATTTTCACCCAAGAGCCATTCTAAAGAAGATGTTTCTCGAGCGTTCGCCTTTGTCAGCCAAGTCACGTTCTCAACTCAGTTTATTAAAAACCGATTAATCTGATTACGTAATCATTTGTGTCCGTGTGCTCCCCTCGAGGGTCCCATTTTCTGTTTTTGTTTTTGATCTTGACTTTAGCATAACATTGAATAATTAAATGGTGCCTTATCCAAGTGGTATTTTGATTAAAATAAGAGATAACATTTTTTTATCACATCCTTTAGTGCGTCTTTGTTTGAATAAACGGATTACTAATCAATAAGTTGCATAGGCTATAAACAGTCTCAAATCTAACAAGAAGGAGTCGAATGATCACTTTTATCTCAAAAGATTTGAAACTTCTTTTCAATTTTGCATAAAATTAAAGTTTACAAAATCAGGTAGTTCCCTCGAAGAATGTTGTAGAAAAGATAGTGTTTATCTTTATTTTCCATGGTTATAACCATTTATCTTGGTTTTGCACGTTAGACTAAGGTAACAAAGTATATGCCACGTTGTATGCAGTGCACCCGTAATTCTTATCTAATTCCAAATGAGCCACCACGGTTTTTTATATATATTGACGTGTGCAGTTTCACTTTGCTGAAAAGTTTCCGTAGAATTTGGCCTCGAGGCTTCAAAATTTTACATATTGTTTTTCTGTCCGTGGCGATCGAGACATACCCTTGGCGCCTAAAATGATAATTCAATATAACAAACGAGAATCTTTTAAAAAACAATGAATGAATAGGCTCTTTCAAGCGACGAAAATAGCTTTGGATACTCAGACGATACAAGCGAACTAAGCATGAACCAATTGTTAAATATCAGACGATAGTTCACGTGGTATCATCTTCATCAATGAGCGTTTGTCTGTTGTTTTAAAATCAAGCTACCCTAACGCTCCAGACAGTTCAGCTTGGTCGGCGACGGAGTGAACTACAACAGACTATCTCAGCTCGCAATCCAGTTTTGAGAATCAAGTGGTTTATCCTCAACATGTCTCTTTCAAAGCAGGTTAGTGAATTCTTGAAACCAAGTAAAGAGTGTCAAACTTACCTCGGTAACAAAGAATAGGGAAGAATCGTCAGGACGCAAGTTGGTATGCCACACCCAAAACATCATCGAACACTGACATCATCGAACACTTAAATCTAATATTATAGTGAAGCAATGATCCTAGCAAGTGAGCTGTAACTTTAGAAATTGCAGGAAAGAATCTTGAAAATATTAGACTTCGACAGGATTCAAACCTGTGCTGCTCAGATACTAGTTGGGCGCGGCATGCTACTAAACAACTAGCGATCGATACGTTGGGAGCAATGGAAACTTTTGAGAGTTTTCTTTCCCATGGAAAATTTTGAACTTCATCTTAATGAAATGAATTTATTCACCTGCGGATGAAAATCAAGGAAAACAATAATCCTCACAGGTGAGCCCTTTTTGATTGTTCCAGCCTGTTTTCAAGTAGAATTGGCAAATGTTGAGGGCACAAAACTTCATCTTCGGTATTGGCCATTATCTATCGACTAAGGGTAGGAGTCGAAGTATTTTGGTTGATTCAGGTAATATTCTTTTGACCTCCTACATGAGCCCCCCCATCATTGCTGTTAACTTCCAGTCAGTTTTGTGTAGCTCCCTCTTTATACTTATGTATATCATTAATGAAACCACGCCGGAAAAAAAATTTGCTAGGCAAAGATAAATGATAGGCTGAACTTGATCGCTTTATTTAGCCAGTTCAAATAGTTACTAAAACAGATCATGCCCCACAGACCACAGACAGAAAAATGCCGTCGTAGTGTGTCGCTATACAAGCTAATCAACCTGCCTTCATTTATCAGTTATGGCTTTTAATTCATTCTGCATGTCTCAAGCTTCCAACTCAACTCGAAGCTAAATTCAGTGCAGTGTTTGATTCCTAAAGCAGTAAAATATTGCAGCACAAGGAAATATTTTAAAAGAAGGCCAAAGACTACGACAATTATGTAGAGAGCCAAATGGTGTGAGGCTCATGATGGACGGGAAATGGGCGTGCCGGCGCATTAATTTACTTCTTGTATCCCAAAAGTCCCCCAACTACTTTTTTTTTGGTTATTTTTGTGTATTTTTACTTTATTTTTGAAATATATCTATAACCTTGCGCTTGCTCTGGGTATAGTATTTTAAAACAAAGTGTATTCAGTGTTATTAACATAATTACGTTTAAGTAAATTGTTTTTATTCAAAATTTCAATGTCACGCGCAACCCAAATTTATTCAGAAATACTTTACATAATGCTTATAAATGCCCATTTCCCATTTGTCACTGAGTGTTCTAATACACCGAAATGCACTAGCCCAGTAAATATTTTTAAAAAATCTTTATATAATATATAATAAGGAACGCAACCGACCGTAATGCACTTGTTAATAACAATAAATTAAAGAAAACAAAATTCTTAAAAACCATGTAAAGTGAGTTTAATAAAAAACAAGTTCCTTTTCCAAGAACAAAGAAAAATGTGCTTACAAGAGAAGAAATTATGTCAAACTTAAATTTAGTACCTTTACCAAGAACAAACATTTTGCGGAAAACCCCGTAACTTTGAGAAGAACAAAACATTCAAAGAAAAAACTTACACCTTTACCAAGATAAATAGTTTACTACAAAACAAAATAAAAGAATATGCAAGTTCTCCTGAAAATTTAGTGAAAAATCTTGAACTGTCACAATATAAATACACTCCAGATGCAATTTTAACACACAAGGGCATTTACCCATATGAATATATGTATAGTTTTGAAAGATTCCCACCTAAAGGAAAATTTTATAGTACACTAAGTGAATATAGTATTACCGATGAAGAATTTATATTTGCATTTCATGTTTACAAAAAATATGAATGTACAATTATTGGTGAATATCATGATATATATTTGAAAACTGACATTTCCTCACTTACAGATGTTTCTAAGAATTTCAGGAGTACGTGCCTTAAATACTATGGTTTAGATCCATCACCTTATCTTTCCGCACCTAATTTTGCCTTCGATGCAATGCTTAAAAGACGAATGTTAAACTCGAGTTGATTGGTAATATTGAAATAGAAAAAACTAGTCAAAAAATGATGGTGGGTGACATAGGCAATCTTGCACATCGACTTGCAAAAGCGAATAATAAATATTTCGTTAATTTTAACGAAAACGAAGATTCTTCTCGTATTATTTATCTTGATGCAGATAATCTTTATGGATGGACACTGATTCAACCATTGCCAGCGGGTAATTTAAGTTTTGTCCATCCATCAAAATTTAAAATTAATAATTATGTTGATAAAGGTGCTATTATTGAATGTGATCCTGTTTTCATTAAACATATATCCTTTAACTGCTAGCTTTCGGCCCTCTTGGCACTGTTCGCAAAAAAAAATTTACGTACAAAAGACTAAGCTAAATTCAAGATAGTTTAACGGTTCTGTTAACAACGGTTCTGTTAACAACGGTTAAACTTTGTTTAAATAACAGTCCCATTGTTTTTAAGAGTTTATTTGGCTAACGCATTTCACTTTATCATTAAAACACTCAAAGATGAATGGGAAATGGGCGTCAATAAGCATTATCAAATGTATTTTTGAATGAAGTTGCATTGCGCGTGACACAAGAATTTTGTTCACAGTTCACAGCTCACAGTTCATTAAAATATAACTTCTGTTAATAAACTAGCTGCGCGTGGCACATTTAAAAACACTGAATACAATTGGTACAAAATAATGTACCCAGAGCATTCGAAAGTTTACAATAATATTTTGAAAATGACAAAAAATCACAGAAAATGTAATTAGAGAAACAAGAAGTAAATTAGTACGCCAGCATGCCCATTTCCCATTAATCAGGCGCACTGAGTTAATTTGATGTGGCGTAAGCTGTGCAGTAGGAGTAGAAATCAATAATTTCTATTGTAATGCGCATGCGCTGGCAGTTAATTAAAATCAGCTTGGGTCTTTGAATTATCAATGTCAGTAGAAAATAGTCGTTTCTTTCCTTTTTACTTATTCAGGTCATTCTAAAAGACATGAATTTGAAATTTGAAATGAAGGGTAGTGTCAATGGACATTACTTTGAGATCGAAGGTGAAGGAAAAGGAAAGCCTTACGAGTAAGTGTCTCTTAAAAGACAGACCACGATGAATTATTTCATTATCATGTATTAAGATTTATTTTTAAACACAGAGTTGATAAGATCAAAGTGCAGTCGTCACATAGGGGCCTGATATCAAAAGTATAAATGATTTTGGGAAATTATCAAAAATGAATAAGGACTTTTTTGAAAAGCAAAGTGAACAAGATCAAAGATTCATATGAAGATTTTCAGCAAAAACTATGTCTTGTTTTTATTCGAGTTTGCAAATTACCTACGGTCTATTACAGTAACGTTTTCATCAGCTCCCATGATCAGGTGAGGTGTAATGGCTGCTGCAGAGCTCAGTCACAGCTAAATTCATTTGTGATACAAATTACCAACAGTCTATGATATCGACCGATTCTTCATCTGCTTCCAGAACCAAGCGAAGTGTAAAGCTACTTCAAATTATCGTATAAAAGCTCAGTCACAGCTAAATTGATTTGCGATACTTTTTTAGGTCATACATGAGCTGTTTCTGAAAATAATTTCCAACACTTTTATCATCTTATTTTAGAGGAGTACAGAAGTCCACTTTTTGGGTCACCAAGGGAGGACCCCTTCCATTTTCCTTTGACATACTGTCGACAGTGTTCAAATATGGAAACAGATGCTTTACTAAGTATCCTGCCGACATGCCTGACTATTTCAAACAAGCATTTCCTGCTGGAATGTCATTTGAAAGGACATTTACATATGAGGATGGAGGAGTTGCTACAGCCAGTGGACACATTTGGTATAAAAGTGATGATTAGTATCGGATTGACACAATAATCTTTAAAATTGATCTTCAAGGTCCTTTTTTTACACGGAGAAGGGAGCGCCCTTTTTGAAAGTGTAACTTAGGTGTGATTCTCCCCAGAACGTTTCTTGTCTAGCTACAGGAGAACAAACATACACAAAAGGCATAATGACCAGAGAATATGCAGACTGCTAAATTTTGAAATAGGCATCTGTGAGAAAATGGATTAAGTTTGAAAAATGTCGTAGCATTATTCTACAGAGTTCATTGCACTCTAGATATGTGACACAGTTACAAGAGTAATTTTACGTATTTTAATTGATATCTCAAATTTTCTTAATTATACAGTCTTGAGGGAAATTGGTTTAAGCACATATCCATGTTTCATGGCGTTAACTTTCCCGCTAACGGACCCATAATGCAAAAGAGGACAATTGGCTGGGACCCTTCCTTTGAGAAAATGACTGTTTCCAACAACATATTGAGAGGTGATGTAACTATGTTCCTACAACTCAAAGGAGGCGGTTATCACAGTTGCCAGTTTCACACTTCTTACAAGTAAGTATTCTGTCTCTGAAAGAGCTCCAACGGTTGAACATCATTCCTTTTGAGCATTTGGATCTCATCTTCTGTGTTTTACGGGATAAAAGCAACCGAAGAGAACCCTGAGATGAAAAAGGCCTTGAGAAAACGGCTTAATACTAATTTCCCTTGTCGATAAAATATTTGGGATGGAATAAGATTCTCCACAAGATACTCATAGTTATCTATTATAATATCCTTTAAAGCTTAGAACGTTCCCTTCCCTGTATTTCTTAGTAAAAGATGTTCGGGGGAAAATAGTCATTATTTATACAAGTAATTGCTGAACTTCACTGTGCCAAAAGCAAAGTTCAAAAGCATTGATGTTCATAAAACAAGTGAAAAACCCAACGCTGATAGGTAACGTAAAACACATATTTTGTATTTTCATAAGTATTCTTTTCCTTTTGCACAGAACAAAGGAGCCGGTCACGCTGCCTCAGAACCACGTCGTAGAACATCACATTGTGAGGACCGACATTGAAGACAAAAAGGTCCTGCTGGAAGAAACTGCTGTGGCTCATGTTAACCCTTTGTAACTGGGATGGAACTATTTTAATCACCTCATTACCTCCGACGTTATTGTAATACGAATCAGGTCGGTTGAAAAATAAAAAAAAAGCATTGATGATCAATTGTGTAATTGTCCTTCTTCCTAGTTAATGGCATTAAGCGAGCCAATTGTTCATCCTTAATATAAAACTTTGTGACTTTAGCACAAAAATAAACAACTCAGAACCTACAGAGTGATTTACATTAACTGAATCCCTAATAGCAGCAACTGATTTACATCTCTGTTTTCGATACGTGGTGGTAAAGTTCAGAATACATCATAACTCCCATACTTTCCGCAGTCAGTTCTTACCAACATGATGCAAGTTTAAAGCGAACGAAAAGAGTTAGATACCCGTGAATACCCAAAATATAAAAGAGGAAATACTGAGGAAGCCAAATAGACGCTACGCTTCTACTTCCTTTTTTTACATTTAGTTCGTTTAAGCAAAAAAGCAGCGGTTAGGAACTGAAATTACACAAGCTACAAAGAGTTAAGACGACTCAGAATGTTACTCAAATACCACTTTTCCTTTGCATACTTATTGAAATACCCTGAATTATAGGTTATATGCGAATTCAAAATGTACACTGCAATTGGTTAGCGAAAAATGTTACATGAGTACATATCGAAGTGATTTCTGGCTGGCACCCCGCTAATACGAGGCACGAATTTGTGGTATCAAGGGAAACCAGTGCCACAAGTACGAGCGTTGCCTTTATCTTTTTCACTGTAGGAGAGCACCTAATGGAGTGGGCATATAGTATCGGCAGCAATATTCCTTGCTTTTTTCCGGGATCGGGCGAAATAATCCCCCTCCTTCATCAGGGCCGTTCGGCCGACTTCCACAGCACTGACCAAGTAGACTGAATGTTTTAGATGTAAAGAGGGCTTTTCACCAGTCTTCATCCTCATTGGACTAGCCTTACATTATCTCCTACCTGGTGAACTAACTTCAATGCCAAAGTTAAAAGATAACTCCTTAAATGTGATTTGATCAGAACAAGTGCGTTTGAATGGGCTTGACCACAAAACCATTTCTATATTAAAGAGACAGTAAACGATTTCATGTCATTTGAAGAAATAGTTGAAAAAAACAGATCGATTTTTCTGTAATCCGATTTAATATACAATGAATAATGTTTCTGCTTAGATCAACCGAGAAGGTTGACTAGAATACTAAAATTAGTGTGGAAAAAATAATGGCATTGGGCTTTTTAAAACTGTTTTGACGAAATATTTATCAGTTCTGTTATTCTATTACACAAATTTTCAAAGCTACACAGCCTTTGCTAAAAAGAGAAAAAGTGGGAAAGGGAACAGTTTCGCGCCACTTGAAAAGATAGATTGAAAAAACTGATCGATATTCTCTCCTTATTCATCTGAGATCCGATTTAATATAGGTAAAAGATTTCTTCGGTGACTGCCGTTCACCTTTTGAAAGACCGTTTTGACGCAATTATTACTGATCAGTTCTGATGTTCTATTACACAAATTATCAAAACTGCACATCGTAAACCTTTGGCTTTAACTAAGGCGCTAGAGAATTTCAAATGTATTCAACAATTGCTAAAGCGATCGGTCCTTTCAAGCTAGAATACTCGTATTACGTTGAGTTAAATCGCCTGCTTTTGTAAAAACTGATTAAAGCGTCGCATGGAGAGGGCAAAGTTCACAATCAAAAATAAAAACTGCTTTCCATCGAAAGGGAATATTTGTAACCCTTCACGGGAAAACAGGGAATAAGGTACAAGAACGCGTGCAATGACACGACAAGCTAAGCGAGTCACCAATGTCACGGATATGCGCACATTTTATGGCATATTCTATAAGCCTCCCAGCTAGTGTGCTAAGTGTCACGCTTAACGTGCGATATGACTCGAGTGCGAAAAGACGAAGGTCATGCTATAGTCTTTTCCCTAAGTGTAACCCTTTCATTAGTGTTCATTTTGAGTTCATTTCCTTTTTTTTTCGTTAACCAAGAACTCGTCGTAAACAACTCCATCTTGGGTTTCTACATGGTTTCGCCATGCATTGCAACTCTAAGAAGGTGGTGCTCAAAAGAGATGTACTGTCATGATTGTGAAGAAATATTCAGTAAAAAGGAAAAAACGACAACGGTTTCCAAATTATATGAAATTATGAAGAAAAACGAGAGGTACTGAAGTCTAGTGGCACAACACGAAATAACAGCGGCACGAATCACAGAAAAAAAACTAATGTAGTGGGACAAGAGACTGAAATAGAATTTACCGAGTAAAAGCGCTAGGTCATTTTAACTACAATACTCGTTGCATGTGCATCTTGAGGCCTGCTCTACGGAAAGTAACATGATGTACATAAACGGTCGTATGCAGCGAAGGAACAGCAAAAATGTTTAATTTTGTAGTGTAATATAGGTCTGGGGCGGTATTCTTTTTTCCCTTTTTTACGGTTGATAAAAGGATTGATTATTCAGACAAGGTAAACATCGGCTTCATTGAAATCAAACGACTGGTTTCAAAATTTAAACAAATATATATATAGATATATATAGTCGACCCTAACTGACAGTGGCGCTCAAGGGCAACTTGTTGTTTGACAGTTCAAAAGTGTTCTCAGGGTCTCGGGGCAGACCCCAAAATCTATTCAGCAGAACCTGATATAAGTATGTTTCCCTTGTACAGAATTCAGTTTTGACTTCTGAGTGCCGCGGAATTGTCGTCTGAATGCGACTTTTAAATCAGTTTTCAGAAACAAGCGATCCAAACTCGACAATGAACATTGCTCTGGGGCCAAATATTATTTGACAGTTCAAAGCGCAAAAGTTAGTCGTTACGAAACCTCGCTAAGCAGCCCTCATGGGTCCTCTCTATTAAGCCCTTACTACTGGTAGTATTATAGAGAGATGACACTTGTTGCCCCTGAATGGGGAAGATCAGCATGCATTCAAAACATTGTAGAGCCTTCGATGCGATGAGTCAGTAAACAGTCCTAGAGGACGTTTTCATCGGTAAAAGTGATGTTTGCATAAGTAAAGCTTCAATGTCTACTTAAATTTCTTTTTTCGCTAAAGGATGATTGAAAGATGCACACCCTCGCTTGCTGAGCCGCTATGTGAAATTCCTTTGCCTATCGCTTTACGCGTCAATCGGCATTTCTCGTTTTCCTTTTCAATTGAATAATGCAAACATGGGCGGCATTTGATGGTAGTCATATCGATTAAGATTGCACACCCTTGAATACTACGAAAAAAGGATGAAATGCGCAGCATTTAACAGTCTCAACAGCGTTGCTTCAATTGAAAATCAAAATGTAGCTTTTGAAAGTAGTAGACTCATACTGAGAGGAATTAGGATGGGGCAAAAAATTTAGATAAATGTGAATTCTGTAAAATTCCTTTAATATCAATCCTCCTTAACACTCCAGTCAGTTCAGCCTGGTTGGCGGCGGAATGAACTACAGCAGACTATTTCGACGCAAAATCCAGTGAAAAGCAAAGTGAACAAGATCAAAGATGCATAATAAGACTTTCGGTCATAAACTATGAGCCTGTTTTTATCCGCGTTTGCAACTTACCAATAGTCTTTATATGACATCGACTTCTTCATCTGCTTCCAGAATAAAGCGAAGTGGAAAGCTACTGCAAATTATCGTATAAAAGCTCAGTCACAGCTAAATTTATTCGCGATACTTTAATTTCCTACAACTTAACATGAAAGGTTATGCAGTATTTTACTTAAGTTTGAATTATCATGGGCATAACACATTTGGTTCTCCCTAATTTTCGTTTATTTCAGGTCATACAAGAGCCGTTTCTGAAAATAATTTCCAACACCCCTATCATCTTATTCTAGAGGAATACAGAAGTGCACTTATTGGGTCACTAAAGGATGTGCTGTACTTTGATGTACTGTCGTCAGCGTTCAAATATGGAAACAGATGCTTCACCGAACACCCTGCCGACATACCCGACTTTTTCGAACAAGCATTTCCTGCTTGAATGTCATATGAAAGCACCGTTAAAATTTGAGGATGGAGGAGTTGCTACAGCCAGTGGACACTTTAGGTATAAAAGTGATGTTTAGTTTGGGATTAAGATAATACTCTTTAAAAGAAATCTTCAAGGTCATTTTTGCTCGGAGGGAGGAGCGCTCTATTTGATGTGTAACTTTGTTGTCATTCTCCCGAGAACGCGTCCTGTCTAGATACTGAGGAACAAACCTTCACAAAAAGTATAGTGATTAGAGAATATGCAGACTACTGCATTTTCAAATAGGCATCTGTTAGAAAATGGGTTTAATTGGAAAAACGTCGCAGCGGTAATGACAAAATCTAAAAAATAAAAGGCGATAACGCATCATTCTACACAGCACATTGCACTCAAAGTAAATGACACAGCTAAAAGGTTTATTTTATACATTTTTATTGATATCTCAAGTTTCTTAATTTTTACTGTCTCGAGGGCAATTTATCTAAGCTCAGGTGAGAACAGATTATGAGGGTATAGAAGAAGTAACCCTCAGGTATACACTACCCAGGAGGCGCAGAGTGGCCGGACATGTTTAATATTCATACCTCGTTAGCAGATATAAGCATAACAGCAACGCGATGGAACGCGAAATTTGAAAGCCAGCAATCAACATTTTAAAGGAAATGTTGCCAGAAAAGGACGAACACCTAACTTTAATTTTCATTCTAAATGGGTCTCAGTTGGAAAAGTCAACACTTGTAGGTTGCAAAATAAAAATGAAAGTACGCTTACTTAATCGAGACCCTCAGGAGAAGGACACGACTTCTAAAAACTATTGGAAATTTGTGTTAAAAAGTGAACGATTTTGTAGCCGTTTTATATGACAATTCAAAACTGTTTAATTTATAATTTAAATTTCTAGTTTCTGTTCCAACTTTTTATGAACTTGTAACTTGAAGAAGTTTCTTTAAAAAGGAAATTCAGATACTAAGCTTAAATATTAAGAATAGTGGAAAAGGATTTACTTGGAATTTGCACTCCCTGCATTTCGTATCACATAATGAGTAGAAAATGAGGCATTTTGCTCATTAATATACATGTATTCAGCTTTCCTAAGTTCCTGAATCTTGCTTTAGCGCCGCCTTCACCGCTTCCTTGGGTATTCACTAACGGCTGAAATGTACTTTTCAGTCTACCGGTTTAGTTCTGATCTCTGACGAACATTTACGATTACGGCTGACAGTCAGAGTTGTAAGCTATCACCAAAAAGAGGAAATACATTTGGGACTCGAAGTGGTGATTTAATTTGCAGATAGATATTTGACGTTTTAACCAGTTTTGCCCATGTTCTGAGTAATCCTTCAAATCCTGCTCAGTGGAAAGAGAAAAAAAATTTGCTTGCGCTTGTGGTAAATAATGTAAAAGAATTTACACCAACATTTCACGCGTAAAGACTCATTGATATTTTTGTGGCTGTGTAAAAAATCAAGTGCCGCTGCGAAAGTTTGAGGTGCTTTCTGCGCCCTGTGCCAACCTTACGGGAATTCGGCTCGAGGGTGCCATTTCGCGGCCAAAACTATTTCAGTCACCAAATTTGTCTAGCACAGGATAAAAACAAACAATGAGGGGTCGATGCCTTTTCAAAGAATGTACAACAGCAAACATTTGCAAGTCTTCTCTGCTAACAATGGGGTGCTGACGCGTACTGCCGGCCGACCCAGAGCATTTATGGCGCTCGTTTGTTTTCCGTGCAGAATCGCCTAACATGTTAGTTACCATCAACATGGTGTAATGGATGAACGAGTAGTTTGTCTCAAGGACATAATTATACCTTGCAATTAAAGAATTATCGTTCAGTATCAAAAGCGCGAGAACGAAAGAGTTATTCTAGTGATTTGTTTGTCAAGTCGCGCAGCAAAGCCTACGGCAATTGAAAATTCCCTGAGGACTAATTTCAACACAGTCTGCCTCCAAGGTAGAGAAAAGTTCTTTTGGGAACCTCATTCCGTTTAAGTGAAAAATAGCAGTTCTATTACAGATTCCACCTTCCATCTCGTTTTGTTAAAACAAAACAGTTCTTTTAAGAACTACATCTCCGATTTAAAGAGAAGTCTCTCCTGGAACAAGACGATCTTCCGACGATCAACCTTCTCTACGTGCACGTCCACGGCATAAACGCCTGAATAGCTGTCGCTGACAACTTACATTAAGCTAACACATTCAGTCGTGCATTGATGGACGAGCTATTATTAATTTTTATCGACTTTCAGCAACTTCAAAACATGAGCGGGAGAGCGTGCTAAGTATTCGTTTCGTAAGCGCATTGTCCGCATTTCAAGCAAGTATCGCGCGAATGATTTATCAGCTCTGGATAAGATAGAATGAAATGTAGCAGTAGCAAAGACAGAAATTGCGTGTGACGTTCGTGAACAAATAAAACTAGCCGCTTCTGCTCACTGAAGTTTGGAAAGAGGACAAGAGGCTTAAATTGCGTTGAAACCTCTCATAACATTAATTCTGAAGACCACAAAGGCGTTTCGGGGAAAGACTGCTGGCATTTAATCGAAATTCAGCGCAGCTGTCCGGCGCAAATGAGATACATTGTTGACTACTAAATAATCCTATGATCGGAATAAGCGATCGGGATTGCTCGGAACTCTATCGTTTGTTCTCTTCTTGTACATTTGATGGACAGTTCAATTCCACTGGGTATTCGCAACTGCAGGCAGTTTTGAGTAAATTTGTATTTGTAAGGGCAAACTGCAACCAATTATAGTCCCTCGACAACCCACATGGGAGCTCTAGTGCGACATAACTAATTCATGCCATTAAGTAAGTATGTCCTTCAAACAAAAGCCATTCTGCGCCAAATTTATCTAAGCTCAGGTTTACACTACTCAAGAAGGTAGAGAAGAGGCTAAAATCAACCCTCAGGTATATACTACCCAAGAGGGTATAGAAGAGATTAAAAGTAAGCCTAAGTTATGCATTACCAAAGAGGTTATAGGAGAGATCAAACATAACCCTGAGATACACACTACCCAAGAGGGTATAAAAGAGATTAAAAGTGAACTTCAGGTATGCTCTACCCAAGACGGTCTAAAAGAGATTAAAAGTAATTCTCAGGTATACAGTACCCGAGAGGGCATAGAAGAACTAAAAAAATAACCCTCAGGTATACACTACCCAAGAGGAAATAGAAGGGATTTAAAATAACAATCAGCTATACACTACCCAAGAAGGTATAGAGGATATTAAAAATAACCCTGTGGCATACATTGCTCAAAAGGGTAAAGAAGAGATTAAAAATTAACTTCAGGTATGCACTACCTAGGAGGGTATAAAAGAGATTAAAAGTAAACAACAGTTATACAATACCAAAGTGGGTATAGAAGATATTGAAAATAGCTTTCAGGTCCACACTACCCCAGAGGGTATAGAAGTGATAAAAAGTAACACACAGATATACACCACACAAGAGGGTATAGTAGAGATTAAAACTTACCCTCAGGTACACAGAACCCAAGAAGGTATAAAAGAGATTAAAAATAACCCTCAGGTATACACTACCCAGGATTAAATTGGAGGGATTTAAAATAACCATCAGTTATACACTACCTAAGAGGGTAGAGAAGATATTAAAAATAGCTTTCAGGTCCACACTTTATGAAGGGTAGTGTCAAAGAACATTACTTTTAGATCGAAGGTGAAGGAAAAGGAAAGCCTAACGAGTAAGTGTCACTTAAAAGATAGACCACGATGAATTATTTCATTATTATGCATCACAATTTATTGTTAAACAAAGAGTTGAATAAGATCACATTGCAGTTGTCAAATAAGGCCCGATATTCCGTCATCAATGATTTTTGGAAATTGCCTAAATGAATAAAGACTCTTTTGAAAAGCAAAGTGAACAAGATCAAAGATACATAAGAAGATTTTCGGTCATAAACTACGAGCCTGTTTTTATCCGCGTTTGCAAATTACTAACAGTCTATATGTGACATCGACTTCTTCTCATGCTTCCAGAATTAGGCGAAGTGGAAAACCACAGCAAATTATCTTATGAAAGCTCAGTCACAGCTAAATTTATTTGCAATACTTTAATTTCCTACAACTTAACAAGAAATGTTATGCAGTATTTTACTTAAGTTTGAATTATCACGGGCATAACATTTGGTTCTCCCTAATTTTCGTTTATTTCAGGTCATACGAAAGCCGTTTCTGAAAATAATTTCTAACACTCCTATTATCTTATTCTAGAGGAATACAGAAGTGCACTTATTGGGTCACTAAAGGAGAACCCCTCTCATTTCCTTTGACGTACTGTCGTCAGCGTTCAAATATGGAAACAGATGCTTCACCGAATACCCTGCCGACATGCCCGACTTTTTCAAACAAGCATTTCCTGCTGGAATGTCATATGAAAGGACGTTTAAAATTTTAGGATAGAGGAGTTGCTCCTATCATCTTATTCTAGAGGAATACGGAAGTCCACTTATTGGATCACTAATGGAGGACCCCTCTCATTTTCCTCTGACCTACTGTCGTCAGCGTTCAAATATGGAAACAGATGCTTCACCGAATACCCTGCCGTCATGCCCGACTTTTTCGAACAAGCATTTCCTGCTGGTATGTCATATGAAAGGACATTTAAAATTTGAGGATGGAGGAGTTGCTCCTATCATCTTGTTCTAGAAGAATACGGAAGTCCACTTATTGGGTCACTAATGGAGGACCCCTCTCATTTTCCTCTGACCTACTGTCGTCAGCGTTCAAATATGGAAACAGATGCTTCACCGAATACCCTGCCGATATGCCCGACTTTTTCGAACAAGCATTTCCCGCTGGAATGTCATATGAAAGGACATTTAGAATTTGAGGATGGAGGAGTTGCTCCTATCATCTTATTCTAGAGGAATACGGAAGTCCACTTATTGGGTCACTAAAGGAGAACCCCTCTCATTTTCCTCTAACGTACTGTCGTTAGCGTTCAATTATGGAAACAGACGCTTCACCGAATACCCTGCCGACATGCTCGACTTTTTCGAACAAGCATTTCCTGCTGGAATGTCTTATGAAATGACCTATAATATGAAATATGAAAATTTTCACAGGTTTTTCATGGGATTTTTCACGTCTTTTTTATGGCATTGAGACCATGAAAATGTCATTGATTTAACCATGAAAATCCTGTGAAAAATCTGTGAATTTACAATGAATTATTTCACGAGATTTTCATGGGTTTTGATTTCATAGTGATCGTTTATATACTTTATAAATTTGCATAAAAATAATAATTCGATTGTTAAGCCCCAAACACATACACATATATATAGATCAAATTTATTTAACTGTGATTAACTACTTCACTCCCAAGAGTGCTAAGTCAAAATTGAGAAGAAATCTTTGAATTTCAATGTGCAGAATCAACAAAAACAAACAGTAAAACATGAAAATACTGCTTGACAGTTTACATTTCAATGTTCACACACGAGAGCTTTATCCAAAGAAGTTACAACCATATGAAATCAAGTCAAAGCTTGACTCTTGGAGAAAAATGGTTAAATGCCATTTGTGTGATCATCCAAAATTAAATTATTTATTTAAAGACTATTTTTGGACTGATAGTATTAATTGCAATGAATATAATTCAAGTTATTGTATTAAATGGAAAAGAATCAACAGATTTCATTCAAAATTTGTTTCCAACCAAATTTAATGATTGATTAGGACTATTTCATATGAATAGCTATATTTGAGGATAATTCTTATGAAGTTTTCAAGAAAAGAAAAAGAAATCAAATTCCATCCTAATATTACTACATGTTGATGTCAATATACAATCAAAAATATTTCAGAGGTAAACCTTAGTTAAGCATGTAAATAAATTTCATTGAAGACTTGAATTTTTAGTTGGGATTTTTGAATTTTTAGTATTTATTTTATGTAAGTTGCCTTTAAAATTATAAATTAAAATTATTAGTAATTCTTGAACATTTCTAGAAAATTCCTGAAAATTCCCACGAATTTCTGGCAAGTTTTAAGATTTACAGTCTTTCAGGGAAAGTCATTGGCGCTCTTCCAAGTCCAACAAAAATCTAAACAACTAAAAAATTAACCTAATTAAACTAATTATTAGGTATACACTACACAAGAGGGTATAGAAGAGATTGATAATGTCCCTGAGGTATACACTACCCCAGAGAGTCTGGGAGAGATAAAAAATATCCCTCGGGTATACACTACCCAAGAGGGTATGGGAGAGATCAAAAGATAACCCTAAGGTATCGCTACCCAAGAGGGCATCAAAGAGATTAAAAGTAAACCTCAGGTATACACTACCCAAGAGGGTCTAAAAGAGATTAAAAGTATTCTCAAGTATACAGTACCCGAGAGTGTATAGAAGAACTAAAAAAATAACCCTCAAGTATACACTACACAGGAGGAAATATAAGAGATTTAAAATAACTCTCAGGTATACACTACCTGAGAGGGTATAAAAGAGATTAAAAGTAACCCTAAGGTATACACTACCCAAGGGTATGAAAAAGATAAGAAGTAAACCTCAGGTATACACTACCCAAGAGGTTATGAAAAGTAAACTTCAGGTGTACACTGCCCAAGAGGGTCTAAAAGAGACTAAAAGTAACCCTCAGGTATGCAATATTCAGGAGGGAATAGAAGAGATTGAAAATGACCTCCAGGTATACAATAACCAAGAAGAAAGAGAGGAAATTAAAAATACCCCCTAGGTATAAACTGCCCATAAGAGTATAGAAGAGATTATAAGCAACCTTCAGGTAAACACTACTCGGGGGGGTATAGAAGAGCCGAAAATAACCCTCAGCTATACATTACCCGAGAAGGTATGGGAAAGATTAACAAAAAACCTTCAGGTATACACTATCCAATAGGGTAGAGAAGAGATTTTAGAAAATCCTTAGATATACACTACTAAGGAGGGTATTGGAGACATCAAAGATAGCCCTCAGGTATACACTACCCGAGAGGGAATAAAAGAGATCTAAGACAACTCTCAGGTATACATTACCCAAAAGGGTATAGAAGAGATCATAGATAACCATGAGCTATACACTACCCAAGAGAGTATAGAGGATATTAAAAGTTACTCTCAGGTATACACTACCCAACAGGGTATGGAAGAGATAAGAAACTACCCTCAGGTATACACTACCCAGGAGAATACAATAGAGATTAAATTGGCTCAATAAAAAGATATTTATACAAAATTTATCACATACATACATGTATATGTTTATGAATTAAAGATCATGAAATTTATTATTCAAAATTAAACAACTAAAAAATAAACCCTCAGTTATGCACTACCCAAGAGGGTGTGGAAGAGATTAATAATATCCCTGAGGTATTCACAACCCAAGAGGGTATATGGGATATCAAAAATATCCCTCAGGCATACACCACTCAAGAGGGTATAAGAGAGATAAAAAATATAACCCTTAGCTATACACTACCCAAGAGGGTATCAAAGAGATTAAAAGCAAACCTCAGGTATACACTACCCAAGAGGGTCTAAAAGAGATTGAAAGTACCTCTCAGGTATATAATATCTGAGAGGGTATAGGAGAACTAACAAATAATCCTCAAGTATATACTACTCCAGAGGGAATGGAAGAGATTAAAAATAACCCTCAGGTAAACAATACCAAAGAGGGTATAGGGGAGATTTAAAATAACCATCAACTATACACTACCCAACAGGATATAGAAGAGATTCAAGGTAAACCTCAGATATACACTACCCAAGAGGGTCTAAAAGAGATTAAAAGTAACCCTGAGGTATTTGCTACCCGACAAGGTATGGAAGAACTAAAAAATAACCCTTATGTATACACTACCCAAGAGGGTATAGAACAAATTAAAAATACCCTCAGGTATACACTACCCGAGAGGGTGTTAAAGAGATTAAAAATAAACCTCAGATATACACTTCCCAAGAGGGTATAGAAGAGATAAAAAATAACCGCCAGGTATAGACTACTCAAGAGGGTATATAGGATAGATCAAAAAATGACCCTCAGGTCTACACTACTCAAGAGGGTACTCAAGAGGGTATAGAGGAGATTAAAGATCGCCATCATGTATACACTACCCAAGAGGGTATAGAAGAGATTTAAAATAGCTTTCAGTTACATACTACCCGAGAGGGTATGGAAGAGATTAAAAATAACCCTTAAGTGATACACTACCCAAGAGGGTATGGAGGAGATTAGAAAAAGAGAAGTATAGTAGAGATTAAATATTACCTTCAGTTACACACTACCCAAGAGGGTGTAGGAGAGGCTAAAAATAGATCTTCAGGTATACACTACCCAAGAGGGTATAGGAGAGATTAAAAATAACCCTCAGATATACATTGATCAAGAGGGTATAGGAGAGGAAAAAAATAGCTCTCAGTTACACACTACCCAAGAGGTTATTGAAGAGATTAAAAATAGTCCTCATGTCTACACTACCTAAGAGGGAATAGAAGAGATTTAAAATATCTCTCAGGTATACACTACCTGAAAGGGTATAGAAGTGCTATGTCGCACATGAAGGTCTGCGGTTTTGTTACTATTATGCGCACGCATGCCATGTGCGCCTGTCGTTGAATGTAAACCTCCATGTTTGATTAAACCTTGTTTTGTTGTACTAGTTTGACTCATTCAATTCCGCGAGACACAAAAAGAAGATATTAAAAATAACTCTCAGGTATACGCTACCCAAGAGGGTATAAAAAAGATTTAAAATAACTACTAGGTATACACTACTTAAGAAGATATGGAAGAGATTAAGCCATAAGTATTTCCTTGTAATAATTCATATTTTAGCCATGTGCCAGTTGAAGGATATTGTAAATTATATATCTTGTAAGAAAACAAACACAGTTTTTTTCAGATCCGATACCTCAACCTGCACTACTGAACAAGGTATTGCTGTTTTTCTCACAAATGAATTATGAGTAACTTATTTCGTTCTCTTAAATTTTTCCTTTTTTTTTCTAATAGAGTGTATTATCTATAGTTTACATAGTTTCCGAGTTATAATTAGATTAACAGCTTCTGATGGGGCCTTCCAATTACTTTTAATTATGTTAATGGTTGGGAAACAGAGTGAACCAACTGTGAGACCAAAGGAAGTGAAGACAGAAATACCCGTTATTCCTTCATTAGTTTTCGTAATTCTCGCCCTTTTCGTAGAACTGACAGGCAAGGAAGTCAAACGAAAGAGAAGAGGAACATGTGAGGTGTCGCTGGAAACCTCCCCGCTTTTAAAGAAGGATGCCCATTCAAGACTAGAAAACCATGAATTAGTTCATGGAGTAACTGGCCCAAAAGCGAGGTATAATGACAGTAGCCAGATCTGAAGCTTAGAAATAAGACACCGACAAGCTTTTCATGACAGACAGCTTTTTATGATTGACCCCTTTTCCGTCCTTTCCTTTGGCCCTAAACAATACACATGGTAAGAGTGGTACCTCAGAAACTCGCGGATTAGAACAAGCAAAGCAACGAGGACTGCGCGCTAAATTCAAAGATAAACCGTTCTTTAGTAACCAGTAGTTTGTAGAAAAAGCCAACTTACCATGTATGTATTATCAGAGAATACAAGACATTCGTGATTCTAAAGTATTAGGTAAAACATAATTTGTACACGTACACTATTTTTAACACGTTTTTGACAAACAGCTACTTTTAAAATCTTCAGCAGAGAGACTTCCTGCTTAAAACTATTACATTAGGAAAATTAAATCAGATGTTTGGGCCTAGACTCTGAGGTAAATATTAATTGAGGACATATCTGCGGCCAGTCTTAGGCTGTTTAAGGCCCGAATATGCAGACTTCATTTAAATAGCATCCTTGAGGACAGTACCATCGTTCTAGCTTGTTAGTCGATTTTAGCCAGTCAATTTGTATATTAAAAATAACCCTCAGGTATACAATACCCAAGAGGGTATAGAACAGATTAAAAATAACCCTCAGGTATACACTACCCAAGAGGGTATAGAACAGGTTAAAAATAAACCTCAGGTATACACTGCCCAAGAGGGTATAGAAGAGATTAAAAATAACCCCCAGGTGTATACTACCCAAAACAATATAGAAGAGATTAAAAAAAAACCCTCAGGTATACACTACTCAATAGGGTATTAAAGAGATTAAAAATAAATCTCAGGTATACACTACCCAAGAGGGTATAGAAGAGATTAAAAATGACCCTCAGGTATATACTACCCAAGAGGGTGTAGAAGAGATTAAAAAAAACCCCACAGGTATACACTACCCTAGAGGGTATAGAAGAGATTAAAAACAACCCTCAGGTATACACTATCCAAGAGGGTATAGAACAGATTGAAACAGCCCTCAGGTATACACTACCCAAGAGGGTATAGAGGAGATTAAAAACAACCCTCAGCTATACACTACCCAAGAGGGTATGGGAGAGATTTAAAGTAACCCTCGGGTATACACTACCCAAGATTGTATGCAAGAGATTAAAAGTAACCCTTAGGTGCACACTACCCAAGAGAGCACGAAAAATTGAATTCCCCTCAATATATATCAGGAGACCTCTCTTTGTCTGGAGTCTTTCTTTTTACTGAAAGTTGAGGCATCCACCGTTACTTATATAGTTATTATCCTTTACTAGTTCCCGAATGTCGTTGTCAAGCTCGGCTATTCTTGACTGACATCTTTGCAATTTCCCATGATTTTTCGACTGGAGGCATTTCCCGCCTAAAGTGTATGGTCGAGAGCGATTTGATATACCTCATCAACAACATGATTATATTTTGAGACCTCGCGAATCCATCTGCTGGAATTCTCCTTGTCTAATCAGTCCGGCACAGAGACCAATTGAAGATTTGACAAACATGTTGTTTGGTTACCTGGCGTTGAACGAACGGCCTTTGTTGGCGCGCTTGAGACCTGCTGGCGTGACAGAACGTATTGTAGTCATCGCGGAATCGACGAAACAATTCGTTCTTTGCAAAAGCATTCAGCCTGATTTTACATTAACTTTTCGTTTGCACATACCAGTACTTTTCGGGGTCGAGATTGGATCCCGTAACTATAGAAAGCTCAGCTGATCGATCGAAGACTTCAGCCTTCATGATGAGACCGCGCCAAGTGGTTCCAATGCAAGATTTATTGTGTTTTCGTAATTGAAAATCGAGCATAGATGAAGTATTAATTATTAGGTGAATCTTTAACTTATAATCAACATGTTTAAGTAACCGCATAGACACCTACCGACTGCAAGCGTTGATGTAATTCTTTACACTGATGATAGAAATATACCGCCTCCGTAGAATGCATGCTGCGAATTTTTTTCGGGGCAAAGTAATCTCCACCATTTACCAAGATGATGACGCACTTTTTCCAAAAGAATAAGGAAAGAAAGAAAAACTGAAGAAGAAGTATTAGTTAAAGCCCCGCCTGTGGCATAATATTAGAAGAGAGAAGTTCCTTTCGATTTTTTGTCAGTAAAGAAAAACAAGTGCATCCATTTGAGCTGCAGTAATGTCGAAACACGTATCAAACCAGCCACTTCAAATGATCGATTCTATTTATCATCCACATGGTGAACGTAGTAAGTTGAAGAGCAAAGAAATGCATTAGTAATAATAAACTTAACCCAAAGAACCTTTGGATTCCAAGAAAAACACGAAAAAGAAAAACACAAAACAAACACTTTACCAGGAAGATCAATTTTGCTCTCGAAAAGATAAAAGGCCTTTTTATCAGTAATTAGCATATTACCACTAGGCATAAGTTAAGATATCATTTCTTGAACTTTTTGCTTATTTTTGTGTTTCCCAATGTTTAGTTCTCACTTTTTTCAATTTCAAGATTTAGTGATGTTTATTTTATTTATAGGACACATTATGTTGTGTTGTGTTTTCTTTTAATTTATTATGGTGGCATACTGGATAAATTTCTTTCGGTGTCTTAGTGTTCCATGGTTAATATAGGATCCTTGTGGAATTAAATGTCCATATCTTGCCTATTTGTTCTTAACGTGATTCGAATAATTGCCGCCACACTCACTCTACGAGCTGCATCCATTTAAGTAACATCCTTCAGGGATGTGCCAATGCTTTTGCTTTTTCGTCGATTTTAAACCAATCCATTCGTATTTAAGTGAATAGCTTTAGATATCGTGGATGTTCCTTCAGGGTCTTTTTTTTCTCCCTCTCCAGGCTTCATTTGACACATTTATGAAGTTATCATTATCATTATCATAACAATAACAATAATTGTAAGAGAAGATATAGTAGAGGGACAGCTTAATGGTAATTATTATGTTCATCACTCGTTGAACCAGTTTGATAGCTCAGTAAACAAGAAATACGTGTACATGTATTTTCGCCATTTGTTTCGTCCTATTCTGGTAGAACGGAGAGGAATGTCACACATTACAGAAGAAGGACTGGAAACTTCCCCACTTTTATAGATGGATGCCTATTCATGAACCAGGAAAGCCATGTCAATTCGTATAAAAACTAGCCAAGGTTGAGGCTAAAAATTCAACAACATGCGGAAACCAGTTTTTCAGGTGCCTGAAAAAATAAATTGACCGTACTGCGATTGAAAAATCTGCCCACCCTTTACCAAGATTAATTTAAGTCTGATAGACTTCACTGATTGATACAATTTCCAGTTCTTATCGTTGAAATGGAACGGTTAACAAACTAAACATTAAATATAATTGCACTAGTTCCCACTGACTGATATATAAGTAACACCAAGATAATATTCACTGTTCATCCGCTGTTTTCGTTCCAGTGGAATATTTAGAAGCTCCTCTTTATTCAGAATACATTATTTACGAAAGTGTCCTCTAACTCTCAATTTTGAAATTCAGATATAGTCGCCTTAGTTTCTTCCGTTGTCTAAATAAAGTGGGACATAAACCAAGTCAACAATATCCGAGAAAACAAATAAAAGAAAGACGGTAGATAAAGAGAAAACCCGATACTCGTTCGAAAGGGAATAAGAGTATTATCTGGTCGTTGAGTATTACCAAGCGTTCAGAAGAGTCAACGATATAATTAATTAATGGCAGACTCCTGAATGCACACAGAGGCTACAACTTTAAAGTAAGTAATCTTTAAGTAGTTCTTATGATTCTCTACAAGCTGTACATTTTCAATATATTTATTTTGTAAGTCGCATAAGTGTTATCATCATTACTGCTGCTGTATTTTGATCATCATCATCATCAATTTTTGTGGTGCTATTGTGTTAGTTGTTATTATTATTGCTCTTGTTCTTTACATTGCTTTGACTTCAGATTTACGTGTTGTGGTTTTAACTGGATTTGTGTAGCTGTCATATGCCATGTCGTGGAATATCGTTTTAGGAAAAGTGTTATTGACAACACTGTTCAACTAAAACAGCTTTGTGCTGAACGTGTTATGGCTCACAACCCCTTTTTTCGATTTGAGTAGAGATAATTATGGCAAAAGTGGCAAGTTTAAAAGTCCTGTGTGACGAAAGAAGAGGAAGAGCTTGAGTAACTGCAGAGAGATATTTGATGAGTCTGCCATTTATCAAATAGAGCTCAATTTCCCATTGCCTGCGCCATATGTTTTATAGAAATTACAGTTTCTTGAATTCCCCGCACCCAAAAAACTGACAACCAGAAATGCGGTGCGGGATAAGCAGACAATTCTTAGCCCATTTATTGAACTAACCAACTAATCACAAGACAAAAACAACTGTTTACACTGTTTAGACACCAAAAAATTAAACAAGCTCTACACGTTCGATGCGGCCAAAGTAAATTGAATAAAAAAACAACTTATAATGACTGTCAATCATCAGGAAAGCACAACTAAAAATCGTTACGAGGAAATGGACTACAGGATTCCAACCAAAAAATAAAGAAGAACAAAATTTAATTGTCCGCTTGTAAAAATCCACAATGAAACTTGTTTACTGTTCAGCGAATATATACTTGCTAGTTTACATATCACACTTCTTTCCCATAATCTCACGCCGGCACTTAAAACACACTGCCGACAAATGCACTCGTGCTCGGGAATTCAAGAAACCATTTATCTTTTGTTTCATTACGCTTCGCTACATTCAGGCAAAGATAAATGAACAAATTGGTTGCCATTCGGCCCCGCAGTCCCGGCAGATACACGCCATATGAATTTATTCCTAATTGATTATTGTTGTTTGTATCATTTAATTAATTTGAGTGCTGTCGGGAAGTTGTTCGGGGGATCTTTTTTAAACTGTATTGACTGCTTTTATTTAATAAATAAGTACCTAGGAGGGTGTGAACGATCACCTCCGCGAAACTTTCTTACATCTTTAAATTAATATGATTTTTTTACTTCTTTAGATATAAACATGGGTCAGACATATCGCAGAGAGGAACACCCATTTTTTTTTTTTTCTGACGTCTAAAAGGCTAAAAATTTCTTGGCCTTGAAAAGCATTAGCTTGCAATAGCCTGGATGAACCCACTGTGAATCATCAGTTTTCAAATTTTCTGTTACAAAACTACCAACAACTTGTCTGTGTAACTCCCATCTCTAAATGCAGCAACCATCCCTCAAACCTTAACGCGGACATTGCGGTTCAGTAAAGTATACCTTCTTTTTATTCTCAACAGAGACCTTCTTCGGTCATCCCCTTGGGGTTTCATACATCTACTTATTTTTTTTTTTCTTTTGTTCAGAAACCAATCGCATATTAAATTACGTTTGCTGGCGCACTTTTACCAAAAGAACAAGGAAAGAAAGAAAAAAGAAGAATAAGTAAGAGTAAAAGCCACATCTGAGGCACAATGTTAGAAGAGAGAAGTTCCCTTCAATTTTATGTCAGCAAAGAAAAACAAACGCACCCATTTAGATTGCAGTAATGTCGAAACAAATATCAAACCAGCCACTTCAAATGAACAATTTTAGTCATTATCCAGATGATTTACGAAGTAACTGAAAGTGTAAAGAAATGCGCCAGTAATAGATAAATAGGCCTATCATCAGAACCTTTCCAAGAAAAACACAAATTAAAAAGAAAAACAAAAAACCAACACCTTACCAAAAAGCCTTGTATTACCTCAAGGCATAAGTTAAGATATCATTAATCGACCTTTTAGCTACTTTCTGTATTTCAAAATGTGTAGTTCTCAATTTTTATAATTTCAAGATTTAGTAATGTTTAATTTTTTCATAGGACATATTTTTTTGTGTTGTGTCTTCTTTTAATTTATTTTGGTGACATACCGGATAAGTTTTTTTCGTTTTCTCAATGGTCCATGGTTCATAAAGGATCCTGTTGGAATTAACTGTCCCTGTATTGTCCAGTTGTTCCTTATTTATTGTTGAGTATAAGTTAAAACAGGTAACACGTGATCTCATTAAGGAAATCCATAAAGTGTGCTTCGGATTGCCACAAGCTTCCGCTTTTCAACGCGCAGCTTATGACCCATAACACGATGAGCGCACCTTAGTCAGTAACAGTTCTGATTTCTGTGGCCTTAAGCTGCAAAGTAGGTAAGTGAGTTTACTTTATTTCGGATTTATCCGAGAGAACGCCCATGTTATAACTTAGATTAGGCTCAATCTTGAAGATCAATTGAATGATAAATAAAACGGGTTAATGCATTAAAAAAACAAAACAAAAACAAAGCAAAACAAACAAAACAAACAAACAAAAACAAAACAAGAAACAGTCAATATCGTTTTGTGCGAAAATGACAGATAAAGTGGGATATTTTATGACGAGTAGACTGCTTTACCACTCTGTTCAAAGATTTCGGCTGATGAGTCGGGAGTGGTTGTCACAAACAGCCAAATAGTAATATCTGGAAGACCCTGAGGCCGGATGCTAATGAGCTGCATTCCCATCCAGATTCTTTGTAGCTCACGTTGCTAACTCACGAATGATCTTTTGACTTCACAGATCCACTGAGATCGATTTCTCGTCGTTGTAGAACTTGTGAGAAGTTAAAATGAGCAGAAGCTATTTTGAATGTTTTCCTCTTTAGGCTAGTTTATAAAGTAGGAGGGCCATCATGTAAATAACCGGACTTAAGGAAATTTTCACCCATTTGAAGTTTATAACAACGAAATATTGCTCATGTCGCGAGCGTGATGACGAGCAGACATTACGGTATTCTTCACCAGTTGTAAGACATTCCTTAGTAAAAAAAGAACCAATAAACATTCCAAAAATGAAAAATTGAACCCACAGGAATGAAAAATTGAACCCACAGGAATGAAAAATTTCACTTTTCTTGAGTTGATGCGGGGTTAAACTTTATATGCGGTTTTGAACGCGTAATTTTTATCTTTAGAAACCAGAAAAAAAGCTTTCGAAGGCTGCTTTAGTGGAGTAAGCTTGTCGTGTAAGCGTTTAGTTAGAGAAATTCGTTCAGTCACATTACTGAAAGAAATTTCGTGAAATGGAACGCACGCCAGGGAGAAAATTTTATCTATGCATTCAATACGTAATACCGACGAAGACACATTTAGCATATAAATCAGCATGCCATTTTAGAAATCACCTACGATAAGAAAAAATAACAACTTACGCTTTGTGGCCAACTGTATTCTTGAATTGAATCCTCAGCAAAAGTGTCAGCGTCTGCAAAACCCATTATCACGGTGTATGCAAACACAGCAGTTTGAGATTTATCTCAAATGAATGCGAATTCATTTTAGATGAAAATCTTATATTACGTAATATTTGAGGGTATTAGGCAGCCCACAAAACAGAGCGAACAGTCACAAAGCCTAGTTTCCGTTTCCGGACCAAATTAGGAACGCATAGTTCCTTAACAGCTAATTTTTACATCAAAACGAGTCAGCTGGTCATCCATTCAATAACTAGATGAACCAGAAAAACAATGTGTCAGTTCATATACAAACTAGCCAAGGTCGAGGCTAAAGATGAAGAACTTGCGGAAACCAGTTTCTCAGGTGCCTGAAAAAATAAGCTGACCCTATTGCTATTGAAAAAATCTGCCCACCCTTTACCAAGATTAATTTAAGTCTGATAGACGTCACTGATTAATACGATTTCCTGTACTTATCGCTGAAGTGGAACGGTCAACAAAATAAACATTAAATATAATTGCGCTAGTTCCCACAGGCTGATATATAAGTAACACCAAGATAATATTTAGAATGAATTATTTACGAAAGTGTCACAGTGTATGCAAACACGGCAGTGACAGATTTATCTCAAATGAATGCGAATTAATTTTAGATGAAAATCTTATATTACGTGATATTTGAGGTTATTAGGCAGCCCACAAACAGTTCCTTAGCAGCTAATTTTTACATCAAAACGAGTCAGCTGGTCATCCATTCAATAACTAGATTTTCGACACAGTGGCCTATATCATGCTTGAGGCATATTCTCACCACAGTTATGTAATAATAAAGGATGTAAACAATAACATGTCTGTTGGCATGTTCCTGTTTAAACTGGGAGGAGAGGATGGGAAAAGGAAGCCTGAAAAACGTTAATTTTCACACGAAAGCTATATTTGATTTAATTTTTGTGGGTACAAATAGCGTGGCCTGGTTAACCTTTTCTACGTAATACTATTTATAGTCAATCAAGAGAAAACAAAACCGCCTGTTATAAAAAATAGAACAGGAAATAGTTTGGACTTTGACATTACTGGAAAAAAGATTCTCAGAATAACATAGACAACTAAAAGCCACACTGTACGTCATTGTGGCCTCAGCATTTAGATAACTTCGATGTTGCTAAAATGTTTTAAGTTCCTTTTCGGGTTTAAGCAAGAATACTTTAAAAGAGAAATATGTGTTAATTCTCCTTAACGTCTAAGTATTGCTATGGCGACATTCACGGTTCATGGGTATGTAATTTCATATGGAGCAATCAGCAATCACCTACCCTGAGTGTAAATAATTGAACCATAATTTGAAAGCTCTCAGCAAACCTTTAAGCTAGCATTGGCGGCCCTCAATTCCATTCCCTTGTAAATGACGCTGGAATGAGGAACACGAGTGTAAGGTGACATCATCCCCTGTGATGCATTGTTAACGCGGATCTTATTCTCATTTTGTGTGTATTTCATTTACGAATTTATTACCTGCGAATATTTTACGCTTCATTAGTTACATCGTGTTCTTGTGGTTGATGTTTTTACCATTGCGTGATGTTACATAATTATGTCGAGTTATTTGTCACGTTTTGTGAATAAAATATAGTCCTGTGGATCAATTTTTTTAAGAAGCAGCGTCGTCGATTTTTGCCTGTAAAGCTAGCACCGTTAAGTTAAATATTCATAATATATATATATATGTATAGCTATATGTATATGGATATATATAAGTGAAAGAATCAAAGAGGACGCATCGATTCTCTGTTACTCTGAGTTTCGCGCCTAAGCGATCGTTAGACAGAACTTTATTCAGTGAAGAACATACCTCATTATATACAAATTAGATAAGTAGCTAATTAATTCACCAGTGTAATGATCTGATCTACGTGTGAAATAAAGATTCTATAGAGCTATTGTTGGCGGCTTGTGAAATTTGCTAAGTAAAACTTACTCTCGTGGCGGCATTTAGAAATGAGTTCCGTTCTTTTGTTTAATAAAGATGGCTTCTTAGCTCTAAGCTTCTTAGCTTAGCTACTTATCTAATTTGTATATAAGGAGGTATGTTCTTCATTGAATAAAGTTCTGTCTGACTAGCGTTTAGGCGCGAAACTCAGAGTAACAGAGAATCGATGCGTCCTCTTTGATTCTTTCACTTATATATACTCAGCTCTGCTACCACAGCATTGAGCACTTTATGCCAAGGTAGACTCTACCCCCACATTTATATATGAATATATATATATATATATTTTTTTTTTAATTTTTATTATTTTTTTATCGTGAGTTTATTTGTAAAGTTTCGTTTTCTAGTATGTATTTTCCTACTCATGTTTAGTATCGTAGGCTTTTGGATGTTTTTAAATAGATGGTAAACACAATTACGCGCGACTTCGGTTACATACCTGTAGAATTTCGGGATGATTGGGGCGTTCGGACTAGTGAATTGACAGCGTTTTGCACCCAGTGACACCCAGTGCGAGTGTTGAAGTCAATTTCATTTGACATGTGCGTTTTTATGCGTGCCGAATAGAGTACGAGTAGAGACTGGACTTCAGCCTTACTTAACATGGGCGTTTTATGAACACCGAAACTAAATCTTTTGGAAGAGCAACTCTGATAAGCACAGATATAGTGCAAACCAAGACTTAGAAGAAAGGATTTTGTGTTACTTGAAATACAAAACAAAGATGTGGTGTTGATTGCAAATAGGACCAGAACCTAGTGTTCATCACGTGTTGTTAACAAGCGAAGAATTTAGTGTGATCACCTTTCATTACGCAACGTTATGTAACTAGCAGTAAAAATATATTTAGTTGTCCATGTTTCTTAGGTTAGATTAAGTTATGTAAGTAGGTAAGTAGTTGCGTATCTAACGAAAAATTTGTTCACGTTTTTTTAAAACGTTGTTCTTGGCACAACCGAAAAAGGGTAGGGATACCGTATTTACTCGTGTATAAGTCGAGCTTTTGTGACCAAAAGATCAGTCCAAAAAAATCACCCGTGACTTCTACACGAGTCACACAAAAAGACCTGACCCAAACAATCCAAGAAATTAGCATAGCAATTTTCTGAAATCCGTTAGGAAGACCGAGTTTATAAAACCAGTTCGAATTGTGTTCGTGTTTCGTCACTTTTCAGCGCATTCTTCGTCCACGAAAAAGTTTCAAATAATAGTTTTGAGTGGCTTCACACAAAGCTACTGGAGCTGATTTCTATTGTGTCTTCGGACTGTAGAGCAGACATTTTTTCATACAGCTTCGCTGTTGTTTACAGTGCTGAACTTACAGTAGCTTAGTAACCTGGCAAATGCTATTGTCCCGCGCGATCTTGTTCTTTACGCGCGATCCTTCGAAGCTATTCGGTGTTCCTTCGGTTTACTTAATCTACTTTCACACTCAACATTAAGATAAAGGTTAGTTAAATGCAAGATTTCATTTTCAATACATTCCCAGAAATAAGAGATTAACTTTTGGAACATTTCCATCTGTCGGAATTTTACTTCTTCGACTAGAAATGATGAAAAATCCGATTTTTGACCTTTAAAATGAGGGTCGACTTATATACAAGTTCGACTTATGCATGAGTAAATACGGTACGTGTGCGCCACATCGAAAGATCGAAAGAAATCGAACTTTCGGTTAAACCGCTACGAAAGGACAAGGCATCAAACCTCTTTTTTCGAAAAGATGGAATGAGCTGCTTCCAAAATTAAAACATCCATCTGTAGCAGTTAAAAAAGAGAGAGGTAGATTCGAACATCATTCGTCCCTGGTGCTGGTACTTCTGAAGGTATAATCGCGGTGACACATACACTCTTCAGTTTGGCATCGATCCTGATAATTTACTTACTCGTTTTGACAAAAAAAAAAATGCGAAGAGGATCGCCCGCAAATAATCGACGGGATTCTTATCATATCTAAACAACTCAAGTCAGTCCCATGAGGGAAAAGATATGAATTGCTGTTGCGTTAAGTTAAATAACGCTACTTAAGCAATGGTCAAACAGGGTAAGGATTAGGAAACCCGCAGTGCTCAGTTTACATAGCCTTAAGATTACATAAGAATTCAGCTCCAAACAAACTATGTCACCGAAAGGACAGCGTTTAAAGCGAGAGCAATTCGATGAAGCAGTATCTTGCATGACAAATATTGAGTAACCAACTGGTTCTTTTCGGTGCGGTGCTCTATTCGGCATTTTTACTCAGCCCAAGCTCAAGTCTCAAGGAAAAGGAAACGATTAATTCAGTGTTTGACTTAGTATTAAGTTGCGAGAGGAACCGTTGAGAATTTGCACTCGTTATAAGGAATAGTATGGGGAACGAAATAAGGTCGATTTACAACTATAAATATTTGAAGTGTAATGTTGCGTAAATTGAGCACAGCGTGTCTCCTAATCCTTACCCTGTTTGACCAATACTCAAGTAGCGTTATTTAAATTTAGGTACGACAATTTTTCCAAAAAAATTGTTCCTTTGCCAAAAGAAAACGAGAACAATTTCACACTACTTGAAAAGATAGTTGAAAAAAAACTGATTAGTATTTCTCATTCATCTGTTATGAAATAATAGAAGTTAAGGAAGACTTCTTCGGTGAAAGGAATGATTGCCATTGACCTTTTGAAAGGCTGTTTTGACGCAGTTATCATTATTATCAGTTCTGTTGTTCTATTACACAAATTATCAAAACTGCACATCGTAAAACTTTGGTGTTAGCTGTCTTAGCCCGACGCTAGAGAATCTTAAATTTATTCCAAAATAGTGAAAGCGATCAGCCATTTTAAACTAAAATACTCGTAGTATGTTGAGTTTAATCGCCTGCCTTTGTAAAACCTGATTGAAGCATCGCATGCAGACGGCAAAAAACTGATTGAAGTGTTGCATGCAGACGGCAAACTTCAATAATCAAAAGGGAACTTTTGTGACCCTCCAGGGAAAAACAGGGAATAAGGCGATGACATAGGCACACGTGCAAGGTCACGGCACGCTAAGTATAACACCAATTTTATGAATATGCGCATATTTAACTGGCAAAACAAAGACCGGCATGGCAGCTTTTGTGTGGCATGCTCAATCCTTTGTCCCTACTAGTGTGCTAGGTGTCACGCTTACAGTGCGATGTGACACGCGTGCCCTATGGACAACAAAGTAAGTGAAACAAAACCACAGACAACAAAATGATTTGCAGCAAATAGAAAGACGAACCTTCAATGTTAATTTATCTGGGTGTCACGTTTTCGCTTCCCTTTTTTTCCATTTGAACTGAGAATTGACGGTTAAGTTTCTCCATTGATAAAAAGGGAGAAATTGGCATCTACCTCCACAATCAGGTGAGGTGTAAAGGCTACTGCAAAGCTCGGCCACAGCTAAATTCGCGTGCGATACTTTAATTTTTTACAGCTTAACATGAAAGGTTACACAGTATTTGACTTAAGTTTGAATTATCATGAGCATAAAATATTTAATCGTCCCTAATTTTCGTGTATTTCAGGTATACATCAGCCATTTTAAAAATAATTTTAAACACTTTTATCATCTCTTTTTAGATGAATACAGAAATCCACTTTTTGGGTCACCAAGGGAGGACCCCTTTCTTTTCCTTTGACATATTGTCGTCAGCGTTCAAATATGGAAACAGATGCTTCACTAAGTATACTGAGGGCATGCCTGACTATTTCAAACAAGCATTTCCTGCTGTAATGTCATATGAAAGAACATTTACATAAGAGGATGAAGGAGTTTCTACAGCCAGTGGGCTCATTAGGTATAAAAGTAGTGTTTGGTATGAGAGCCGGAATACTTTTAAAAAGAAATCTTCTGGGTCACTTTTTACTCGGAGCAGGAAGCGCCTTTTTGAAAGTATAACTTAGTGGTAAATCTCCCCAGAACGCTTCCTGTCTAGCTACAGGAGAACAATACCACACAAAAAGCATATTGACCAGAGAATGTATAGACTATTGCATTTTGAAATAGGCATCTGTGAGAAAATGGGTTTAATTTAGAAAACATCGTAGCCGAAATGACAAAATCAGAAAAATAAAAGGCACCAACGCATTATTTTACAGGGCACAGTGCATTATCGGTATGTGACACAGTTACAGGGGTAATTTTACATTTTTTTATGGATATCTCAAATTTACGTTAATTTTTACAATCTTAAGGGCAATCTATTCACGCACAAATCCATGTTTCATGACGAAAACTTTCCCGCTAATGTACCCATAATGGAAAAGAGGACAATTGGCTGGGATCCTTCCTTTGAGAAAATGACCGTCTCCAACAACATATTGAGAAGTGATGTGATTATGTTCATACTACCCAAAGGAGGTGGTTATCACAGGTGCCAGTTTCACAATTCTTACAAGTAAGGGCCTGTTTACATGGAGGTGGGGGACCCCATGTAGGTGAGGTAGCCCGCCTAGCCGTGGTCGAAAAATAAAATGCGTTTATATGCAATCTTACAACTCCGGGGTGCTGGGGTGAGGTTTCTTAAGGTTGCTGTTGCGCTTGCAATTAGGGAGTTTGAACACAGGCGTCCCAAGCTCACATCTCGAGAAAGACGAAAGATTTATTCTCGAACATGTTTTTATTTATTAATGAAAGCGTCACGTGTTGTGTTACGCGGTGTTAGGTTAGGAATCGTAGACTTAATACGTCATGAGAAATTGTTGGGGAAACGAAATATGGCCGATTTACAACGCTAAATATTCCGAAATGTAAACATTTTATACTCCTTGTATGTCCATTGCGGTTTCTGGTGATTTCTGCTATGAGATGGCTAGGAAATGTACAAAGTTTTAAATCATATGTGTTTAGCTTTTGAGCTTTTTGCCCTAAATGCGACCCCGGCTAGGCGGGTTACCCCATCTTGAGACGTTTACATGGCAAATTGTCACCCCGGCTGACAGGGTTACCCTACCCGGCAGACCGGGCAATCCGCCTTGGCAGGTTACCCCACCAATCATGTAAACGTGATCAAGATAAATTAGAGATTATATGGAAAGGCGGGACCACACCGTCACTAGGCACCCGTGGTTCTAAAATAATTTATTGATGCTGACGGTGTAGTCCCCGGCGAGGCACAGTTTTGCTAAAGAGGCAGGGTTACCAAGCTGGTTTTCAACGGTTGTGTGTCGTAGTGAATGTGTACGTAGGCCATGAGAAACGATTGTAATCAATTTCATTTATTCTTTTAGTTAAAATACCAGTTGGACAAGGCGCTATTTCATTAGTCAATGCTTTGATAATTTCAATGTCAAACACTAAAAAAGGAACAGGGATCCTCGAGGGCGGTACACGGACACAAATGATTACATAATCAGATGATTTGGTTTCATAAACTGAGGTCACAACGTGACTCGGCTGACAGAGGATTAACACTCGAAACGTCTTCTTTGGAATCACTCTTAAGTTAAAAAGCACATTATCAACTCAGTTGAGAAAAGAAATTATTAAAATAGCTTAATTACAGCGAGAGCCCCAATGAAGCAAGAGGCCCACTAACGACAACGAATATTACTGTGAAGTCACAAGAACATTCGTGAGCTAGTTACATGACCTGTGAAGAATCTCGACAGAAATAGAGCTCATTAACATCTGAAACACCACAGAAGATATCGATAACCTTTACTCCATTTGCTGAACTGTTGCATGTCAACCAGATCACCAGCCCTTATTTCATCGATATGATTCACAACAATACGCCGCCGAGTGAAGTTCAGCTTTATGGGTGTATGTAATTCCTTTCCTAATTGAAGGAATAACGCTCGAAACGTCTTTAGAATGGCTCATGGGTTAAAATTTACATTATCAACCCTTTTAATAAAAGCAAATATTATAATAGTTTAATTGGAGTAAGAGGTCTGATTAAGCAAGAGGTCCATTCATTGCTTTACCTGATTTCATCCGCAGGTTAAATGAAAATAATTTCTTTATAGATAAAGCTCAGATTTCTTACATGGTTAGTAGCAGCCCCCAATAACTGAAATAATGATAAATGTTTTAGCTTCAATGAACGCGTTTATCGTTTATCGTTGTTGGGTTTTGAACGCCGATTTGAAGGAAACATTTGCTCATTTGTCGAAGAGAAATGAACGTAATCAGCGTGTTAGACCGCTGAGAGCACGAACAGAACGGCAAAAATTTTGCTTGCGCCTTGTGGTAAATAATATTAAAGAATGCGCATCAACATTTCACGCTTAAGGACTAATCGATATTTTTGTGGCTGTGTCAAAAGTCAAGTGCTCCTGTGAAAGTTTGAGCTGCTTTCTGCGCCCTGTGCCAACCTTACGGGAATGCGGCTCGAGAGTGCCGTCACGCGGCCAAAACTATTTCAGTCACCAAATTTGTCTAGCACCGAATAATAAGAAACAATGAATATGTCGATGCCTTTTCAAAGGATGTAGAACAGCAAACATTTGCAAATCTTTTCTCTGGTGATACAGTGCCGAACCCGCCAACGAGTTTAAAACTACTGCGGTTTTACCTTATGCTAAAGGTCTGTCCAAACAGCTTCGCCGTTGCCTACAACAACAAGGTGTACGCGCTGTTTTCAAGTCGGAGACTACGCTAAGATCTCAGTTAGTACGACCGAAAGACGCCGTCGACCCGGCTAAACAAGATGACGTAGTTTACAGAATTCCCTGTGAATGCGGCAAGGCATACATCGGAGAGACTGGAAGACCTATGCAAGACAGAATTAAGGAGCACGATCGAGACATTCGACTCGCCCGTACCGAGACCTCCGTCGTTTCAGAGCATGAAAGCCACTCTGGAACGAAGTAAAGTTTATTAATCGTGACCCTTATTACTGCACGCGCAGGGTCAAAGAGGCAATTCATATAAGACATTTCATTTCATTTTATTTTATTTTTATTTAAACACGGTCAATTCATCAGCCTAAAAAATATATATCACATACGCTAGAATATTTAAAACTCAAACTACATACTATAACACTAAAAGCTGTTTTCCGTGAGTGCTGTGCGTTAGACTTAAAGAATGTCATTGATCTTACGTTTAAATACCCCCAGAGACTCTGTGTTCGTTATATCGCACGGTAGACTGTTCCATAATGTGGCGCCATTGTAGCTAAAGCTTTTTCGGTAATAATTAGTGCGCGGTAATGGAACGTTGAGCTTACTTTCAGAGTCCCTGAGGTCATAAGCAGAGTCACGCCACGTAAACTTTGAACACAGATACTTTGGAGCTAGCCCGTGCAGACATCTAAACATCATGGAGGCTTTGTGAATTTCCTGCTGGCGTGCAAGATTTTTCCACCTTAAAGACTCGAGTAGCTCAGTTGCATCAGCATCATAGTTTGAGAATGTCAACACACGGGCTCCTCTATTCTGCAATTTCTGCAGTTTGTCTCGTAGCGTTTTCCCACAGTTACCCCAACCAATGTCTCACTAATCAAAGTGAGGTTTTACTAAGGCTTGGTAAACGAGATGTAAGGTTGATGCTGGGATCAGGTCCCTAATTCGCTTTAGGACCCCAATACCAGAGGCGATCTTTTTGGTTAATTTTTCGATGTGACTATGCCAATCGAGTTTATCGTCTATTATTACACCAAGCGATTTCGTAGCTGTAACCTGGCTCACTTGAGTATTGTTTATTGTAATTGTTGGTGAAGCTGTGAGAGTATTCAGTCTCTGCCTCGACCCTATTAGCATGAATTCGGTTTTGGTCATGTTCAATGTAAGACTTCACCCTAACAACATCAATAGGGATAATGAAATAGAAATTCCAGAAGCGTGGATGCCCACGATCAAAAAACACAACAACAAGAGAGCTGTGCAACAGCGGACCGCCGAGGGAGCAAATCACTGAATGTATAACAAGGATCGAAATGCACCAATTAGAGCTGTTGAAATACAACTAATCACAGCAGAGCATCATGCTTTATAAGATCACGCATGACCAGTCGACCTCATCGCCTGAAGAAGATTAGCAGTATGCAGTTGGAACATCGCGACAAACGAAAAACTTAGCTTTTATTATTACTAAGTAATTACGATTTTCAGAAACTCTCAAACATGAGCGAGAGAGCGCGCTGAGAGTTCAGTTCGCGAGCGAACCCTACTGTTTAATTTCAGATGTCATGTAAGCCAGATGATACAATAGAAGTGTCTGAAAAGTGACGCGGCATTAACGCCTGAATAACTGTCGATGACAACATACATTAAGCTTACACGTTCATTCGTACATTTATGGACAAGCTATTATTAATTGATGAACGACTTTCAGCAACTTCCAAACATGAGCGGAGAGCGCGCTAAGAATTCGGTTCGTAAGCGCATTGTCCACATTTAAAGCAAGTATCGCGCGAATGATTGACCAGTTTTGGATAAGATAGAATGAAATATGACAGTAGCGAGGACAGAAATTGTGTGTTACGCTTGAGAACAAGTAAAACTAGCCGCTTCTGCTCATTGAGGTCTGGAAAAAGGAAAAGAAGCTTAAACTGTGCTGAAACCACTCACAACATCAATTCTGAAGGCCACAAAGGCGTTTCAAGAAAATACTGCTGGCATTTAATCGAAATTCAGCTCAGCTGTCCGGCACAAGTGAGATACATGGTTGACTACCAAATGATCATATGATCGTAACAAGCGATCGGGACTGCCCGGAACTCTATTGTCTGTTCTCTGTTTATACATTTGACGGACAGTTCAGTTCCACTGGGTATTCGCAACTGCAGGCAATTTTGTATTTGTAAGGGCCAATCGCAACCAATTAGAGTCCATCGAGAACCCACATGGGAGCTCTAGTGCGACCTTAGTTATTTATGCCATTAAGTAAGTATATGTCATATATTAAAGTTCACACGGCAACCAGGTGGACAATCAGACATAGTTTGATGCTACTCTGGTTTGCAGATTTAATGAATGTAACTGAAGAAGTTACAATTCATAGACCCAACGTTTCGACACTCCTGTCTAGTGCCTTCATCAGGGGTGATCTAAACGCTGCAACAAGAGGTCCTTTTATATGATCACTAATTAGCGGCCTTTTTTCTGACGAGGTGTAAATAGGCGTCAGGAAGCAAACCGCCATCGTCACGATTTAAAGGAGCGTGGCCGGAGTTAATATGCCAAGCCTCCAAACAAAGGGGCTGGTGGTAACGCCGATTAGTGGTGATAATTTTAGAATTATCCCACCCAATTGTATGGTTGGTTAGGCATGTATGCTCCGATAAAGCTGAATTTTCCTTTTTGCAAAGAAAAACCGCTTTTTGGTGCTCTTTTAACCGTGTACCAAACTGACGTTTGGTCTGTCCGATGTATTCGTTGTCACAGTCATTGTAAGGAATAGAATAAATAGCGTCGGTTCGTTGTTCTTTCATGACAGAATCCCTAGGTTTGGCGAAAATATGCCCCAAAGTCTCAAAAGGTTTTTGAGCAACTTTCATGTTGTGGCTATTCAAAATTCTCTTGATGGGTTCCCTAACATCCTCTAAGTAAGGAATAAAAGCAAAACCAGTCGCTGGTCCCTTTCATCAAGAGCGTTACTATTTGTAACTGGTTTTTGGCAGATACTGAGAAAAGTTTTTGTATAGCCATTTGCCTTTAGGACATTGGAAACATATTTCCTCTCCTCAGCCTTCGAATCGAGTGAAGATGGTAGACAGTCAGCCCTCTTAAGTAAATAGCAAATAGGGTGGTGAGAATCGAAAGCGAGGTATTTGTCGGTGTGGGTAGGTTTACGGTAGACACTTGTCTCTAAATTACCCTGAACCCCTCTGGACACATGAATAAAGGGGTAAGTTTCTAAAGAAACTGTTGTGCTGCGTCGGTGGGAGAGTATAGCAGGTAATTTAGTGTTAACAACTGGGTTGAAAACATAAATTAGCCACCGTAAAGGGTAAAAAAGCTGACATTTCGAGCGTTAACCCTTTGTCAGAGCGATTAGAGGAATTGTGGGTTGTGTGTGGATTTATATGCAGAAAGTGGAGCTACGCCATTGGTGGGAATATGGTGACGAGAAAACAGGAATAAATTAGTTTAATGAAAAGCGCTCGTTGATTCCGTGGGGATTAAGGGTGCCGATTTGGAATATAATTTTTGTTTCTAGTGTTTTACGGCTTCCTGAACTGCCTAGATGTAAGTCCTCGTCATTTCTTTCCACATCGCGAAGGTGTTCTCGGAATCGTTCACCCAGTCGTCTTCCTGTTTTGCCGATGTATAAGTTATTGCAATAAGTGCAAGTTATGCAGTAAATAACATTGGCGGAGGTACACGTAAAGTGATCAATGATCTTAATGGATCCTTTGGGTCCCGATATTTTCTCTACGTTATGAATGAAAGGACAAGTTTTGCATCGTGGGAGAGCGCATTTAAAAGTTCCAGATTGGTCATTGGTTTGAAATGAACTCCTGACTAAAGAGTTGCCTATGTTTTTGTCACGTTTGAATGAAATAAGTGGGGGTTGCGAAAAGATAGTGCCAGTCTCTGAATCGTTTTGGAGTAATTTAAAATTTTTAAGAATGATAGATTTAACTGCGTGGTTGTGGGGGTGAAATGTAAGAGTAAATGGAATGCGGTCAGTGTTCTCCTTCTCGGCTGTTTGTAGTGCTACCTGTCGATCGATTTGTTGGGCACGGCGGTAGCCCGCTTGAACGACAGAAACAGGATAGCCACGTTTATCGAAAAACTGGCACATTGCCTCTGATTTTTCGGAAAAATCAGAGTCGTCACTACATAAACGACGAAGTTTGAGAAACTGTGAAAAAGGTATGGAGTTCTTGACGTGTGATGGATGTGAGGATGAATACAACAAATAACTATGTGAACTCTGGACACAGTTAAATCAAGAAAGGGCAAATGTCTATCCTTTTCACGCTCAAGGGTGAATTGGATCGACGGCTCTACTGAATTCAAATGCGACAAGAGGCGCTCCGCTTCATTTCCGGATACCGCAGAAATAACATCATCGACATATCGTTTCCAGAAAAAGGGTTTAACCGGTGAAGTGGCTAAGGCCCTTTGTTCCACGTCTTCCATTACCATGTCAGCAATGACAGCAGAAACGGGCGAACCCATCGCTGTACCAAAAACTTGTTGATAGTAGGTGCCGTTATATGTAAATTGCGTGGTTTTGAGGCAAAAAGACAGCAGATGAATAATATCCTCCACGGGCAAATAAGTTCTTTGTCCCAGGGAAGCATCTTCTCTGAGTCTTTCCTCCGCAACCTTAACGGCAAGATCAACTGGGATTTTGGTGAAGAGCGAAACAACGTCGAAAGATACTAATTCATCACAAGCGTTAAGAGTTTTATCTGTTATGAAATGAGCAAATTCGCAGGAATTTTTGACAGTGTAATCAGTATTCCCAACAACAGGCGACAAAATTCTCGCAAGATAACCAGAAATTGCATAAGTCGGAGAATTAACAAAAGAGACAATGGGTCTCAAAGGAATTCCCGGTTTATGAATTTTAGGTAAGCTATAAAAACGTGGACATAAGCCGTCACTACTGTATAACATTTTGTACGTAGAGTCACTAATTCTACCAGCTTTTTTCAAATCAAGCAACATTTTTTTAACTTTCTTTGAGTTTTACTGGTAGGGTCAATGTTTAAGACAGCATACGTACTCTTGTCATTAAGCAAAGACAAAGCTTTGTCGGGAAATTGCTGTTTGTCCATAACCACAACACAATTACCCTTGTCAGCAGATAATACGAGCCTGTCCGGATCCTTTTTGAGAGCTATAAGCGCATTGAAAACATCCTTTTGAATGTTTTTGGGAGGAGGTTTAGCACGCCTGAGTATGCTACTTACTTCCGCTCTTACCAAATGCCTGCGATCGTCGTTGAGTTGAGAGATACTCTCCTCAACAGCGGCGACAATTTCGGCAGTCGGTATTTTGAGAGGAGCAATAGCAAACTTCAGACCCTTCTCTAAACCACTCCGTTCCAGCGCGGATAACTCCTTGGAGGAAGGGTTCATGACCCATTTATCTTTCAGAGATGAGCCTGAATTAACAGGAGACCTCTTACTGAGCAAGTGACGGAGTTTTCTGTTGTGTTTCTCTCTCTGTTTGGTAAACGTCTGCAGTTCTTTTGAACTGCAGAACTCCTCGACCCATGAAGTTTCGGAGTTGTTTATCAAAGCAGAGAGTTCACTAAGTGAACGAGAGAATAACGCACGCAAACGCAGTATGGAACTGTGACATTCATCCATTCGTAGCTTATTGCTCAGTTATCTGTGGCCGGCTATTTCTTCAAGAATTTTCCTAGACAATCGCACAACCGTGGTGGTGGTGCTAGGATTCTGTCTCGAGACTCTCTCAAAATCTCATTAATGGATGGGAAGGAAAACGAGTCCTTAAATTTTCGGAGTGGACTGTTAAAGTGTACGATCACTCTATGAGATATCTGATAGTGTATCGTCCTCCATATTCTTCGTTACACTCCGTTTCAACCTCTGTCGATGAATTCTCTCAGTTTTTAGAGAATGTTGTTATGTGTCCCGAGGCCCTTGTTATCTCTGGAGACTTCAACCTTCATTTAGATGACCTCCGTGACAGTGACACCAAAAAATTGGAGGATTTACTAGAAACGTTCAATCTTTCGCAATACGTTTCGGGCCCGACTCATTTATCGGGTCAGACCTTAGATTTAATTATTACTCGTTCCTCAGATGATATTGTTCTTGCTTCCCCTAAAACTACTTTTCCCATCTCTGATCATTTTATTATTCAGTGTCCTATTGGTTTCTCACGACCAGCTTTGTCATACAAAAAACTGACTTTTCGAAAACTCAAAAATATTGATATTGCTGCGTTCTCAGCTGATATTGCCTCTTCTATGCTTTGTGCAAGCGTACACTAGGACAACATTGATGCACCCTCCGACTGCTTTAACAAGATCCTTTCGACATACTGGATAAGTTTGCCCCGCTTAAAACCAGGACTATAGTTAATCGTCCAAAGGTCCCATGGTTTCATGATGTCCCCTTAAACAACTCAGGTGTCAACGTCGTCGCCTTGAAAAGAGAACCGTGAAAACTGACCTCCCTGGTGACTGGAATAATTACCATAAAGTTCGTAATCAGTACTTTGCATTTCTTAAATCTGCGCGTGTGAATTATTATTCAAACTTAATTGATCAGTGTGCGGGTGAATCTCGCAAGTTATTTCGTGTGGTTAATTCTTTGTGTAGGGAACCACTTGAGACAGCTCTTCCAGAGCACACTGACCCCACCACAGTGGTGTCCTCTGTGAAAAAAAAATGTACCTCTCCCTAAACTCCATTCCGGCTTCCGTAAGTATCACTCGACAGAAACTGCTCTATTAAAGATTCAATAGGACATCTTAATGCGTATGGATAATAAAGAAGTGACACTTCTAATACTCTTGGACCCTAGTGCTGCTTTTGACACCATTGAACATTCCATTCTTCTGAATATCTTGCAACAGGATTGTTGGAGTCGTCGGGACTGCTTTAAATCAGTTCGACTCTTTTCTATCCGGTCCCAAACAACGTTTACTAGTTTGTGATAAGACTTCTGATGACTTTAATCTGAACTGTGGAGTCCCCCAGGTAAGCTTTATGGGGCCTATTTTATTCAATCTCTACTTCTCCTGCCTCTTCAATATTATTTCTCAGCATCTCCATCGATCCCTTCTGTCCATGGTTATGCTGACGACACCCAGATTTACCTCTCTTTCCGACCTTGCTCCATCCATTCCGAAATTAACGCTGTCTCTGCGATTGAGATGTGCATTGCTGATGTTCGTTCTTGGTTTATTTCTAATCGTTTAATGATTAACGACGCAAAAACTGAATTTCTAATTATTGGCACCCGCCAACAACTTGAAAAAACATCTATTGAATCTATTATTATTGGTGACACCCTTATTAAATCTATAGAGATCTTCCGGAACCTTGGGTCCTGGATCGATGCCCATATGCGAATGAACGTTCACATAAGCAAGATTTGTAGCAAGGCTTTTCACGGATTATGCAACATAAGACAGATCAGAAAATTCCGGCCTTGCTGTTCAATCGACTAAGACACTAATCCACGACTTTATATCCTCACACCTTGAATTACTGTGACGCAATTCTCTTCGGTCTACCTAAATATCAACTCGATCGCTTACAGAAAGTTCAGAATGTTGCGGCTAGAGTGATTTCTCAGATTCCGAAATTTGATCATATCACGCCTGCACTTATCGACCTACATTGGCCCCCAAAAACGTTCAGAATTCAGTTTAAATTACTCCTCTTTGTTTACAGGTCATTACGCAACCAAAGTCCTCCCTACATTAAAGATCTTTTGTCCCTGAAACCAGCTACTTATTATGCTCTTCGCTCGTCTGCTCAATCTCTTCTGTTCGTTCCAAAAGCCAACTGCTCTTCACTTGGGGATCATTAACTATAAGAACAAGTAGTAGCCTCGCCATTTTTAAAAAGCAATTTAAAACATTTCTATTTAGGAAAGCTTTTAGTTTGTTTCAATAATTCTAATGTTTATTGCCTTTGAATATTGTAATTTTAATTAGTATAGAACTTTAACTTTTGTAAAGCGCTTCTGAATATTGTTTGTAGTTTTAGTGCTATATAAATTCCTTATCATTATCATTATCATTATCATTACCGCCAAGTTGCTGGGACTTACTATAAGCGCTAACCTTACTTGGAATGCACACATTAAAGAAGTAGTTAGGAAAGCTAATAAGCGATTGTATGTCCTCGTGCAGCTTAAACGCGCGAAATTATCGCTAGCAAATCTATACCTGCGTTAAGTCCGTGGTCGATTATGCCGTTCGGGTATTTTAGAACGCCCTGCCGCAATTTCTCATCAACGAGCTTGTTCGTCTTGAGGAAAGGGTGATCTCAATCATTATGCCCGGCACGAGCTACAATAATGCATGCGAAATCCTTGGCATAATACCAATGGTGGATTACATCGATTCATTATGTGATAAGCTTTTTCATAGCATCGCATTTGACAAGGACCATACGCTGAACAGCTTACTTCCGCCATTATATAAGATTCCAAGGTATAATTTAAGAAACCATCGCCTCTACAATATGCCATATGTCCGCACCAATAGGCCAAGAATCTCCTATACTTGCAATGATCGCCAAGCAAATCGAATTTTATAGGTAAATTTTTATCAGGGGAACTTGTAACGATAATTGTGGGTTATTTTCCAAATTATATATCATAGCTATATGAAGTGTATTGAGGTTTTATTACAATGGTTATCATTACTAGACCTCTTTTAAACATAGTTAGCATCTATATTATACTTTAGTCAATATTGTAACTTTTACAAATGTGAGTATGTAAACAATTGCGTAATTCAGCCTATGGGCTGTAATGTGATTTTAATAGACACGTACCTACTATCCTAGTCTGCCCACCCTTGCCCGCCAACATGGCTCATCGAAGGTGTTTTTATAAGTTCAACTCGAGTCCTTTCGTATAGATCTCCCAACTTCTCTTGAAATGAATAAAAATATCTACCTTTTTCTTAACATTTATTGGAATAAATGTGGAAAGTGACAGATTATAATGACAGGTTATCTCAACGTTCGAAGGTCGTTTTACGCCGCCTTGAACAGTAAAAAAAATTGCCCCAACATGTCAGCCTGGTGTCTCCAATGTTACCTCGATCCAGAGGTTGCCATCTACTTTGAACAAGGTTTGCTCGTGGATAAATTTATTCCACTAATAAAAAATGGGGGAAATTTAAAGGTCAAAGGAGAAAAGTTTTTGATGACTGAGCTATATTGGGACCAGCTCCTAAATAAGCTTACCGGTCGGAAATAAAGTCTAAGTACTTAGCTCGTCTAAGATAAAAGCAAATTCCAAAATTTTTCCTAATATTATGGTGGTTCTGTTGATTTTGGGCCAAAGGAAATATCTCTGAGCGAAGTTGTCGTAATGGGATAAATATTTGGTTACCCATTGAAAGTAAACAATCGATCCCGCATAAACGCTCTAAGGGTTGATTTCGCTTACCGTTTTTCGAGAACGAGTATTTTTTAAAGAAAAAATCTTTATGAATTCCAACCTATTGGTGACTTACCCAAATTTCATGCCTTCCTGGATGCTTCCCTGTTTTTTTGTTGCTGTTGTTTTTTTGTTTTGTTTTGTTTTTTCCACCAACGGTTAGCGCAAAATGTTTGCATTTGGCGCTCTCACAAATGGCATAGACATGAAATGAGTGTTGTTTGAAATAAACAACACTCAGTGGTGAGCTAAGATATAGACTGAGGTGGGTTTAAGTAAGTTTATCGAGGATAAGTAATTTACTGCCATTAGGAGTCGCTCCTTATTAAGATTATTACTCGTTGTTTAATAAAGTAGTGAGTTTGTAGGATTGCAGGGTTTTTCTATAGGTTAGATTATACCCTAACAATGGAAATCACTTACCAGAATTTATCCTGAAACAAAGGCTTCGGAACTCGAGTTTTCTTATATTAAACAGGAAGTTTGCAGGTAAAGATATATGGTCAGGGCAATTAAGAGGACGCATACCTTGTATAGTGAAGAAAAAGGTAAGAAAAAGCAAAGGTTGAATTCAATGGCCCAGAGCGAGAGGTTTTGATTGCTCAGAAGGATAACGAAATTGAGGAGCTGCAGTCTATTCAGGAGGATCGGGGGGTTGCCGATGATGAGAATGAAGACCAGCTATAGTAGAAAGAGCAAGAAAAAGGATAACATAAAATCAAGAGCGGATTGATGCACTTGAGAATGAGAGAGAAGAACTTGAAGAAGGCACTTTAGTAAGAGAAAGAGTGAGAAACGTATTCAAAAAATACAGTTTCACAGTCTCAGCTGTTGTCCTGGCAGTAGGACCAACAATTGGAGTGATTGTGAGCGCATTGACAAGAAGTCTGAAGCCTGTCGCCAAAGAAGTTGGGGATGGTTTTCAGACTCTTGGAAGTAAAAAGAGCTGCAATTCTCCCAGGTCTCATAGGCTCAATAGTTGGCTTCGTTTTTAAGTTTATTGGATCGGTGATCAGCTTCCTCGGACAGATGCATGGCCTCTGATAAAATGGGAGTAGCCATATTGATGGTTGAGTGCTTTCATAAGAACAAGCGATGAATCAAGAACGCTGATACCAGTCCAGCTATAATCAGTCGTACCTTACTATATCATGATTTGTCTCATATAACCTGGGTTGTGTCCTGACCTGAACCTCAGCTGAAGTCTTGTTAATTTCATTTGAAGGGTGCCTCTTCAAAACCTGCTCCCCTGGGGCTTGCCGCCAAGCGCCCTGGCCAAAGGCTTGAAAGGTGCCCCTCTGAACCTGGATCCTTCGGACCTCGGCCTGTTGATCTTTGATGAGCCCCCATTCATTCTTCCCTACACCGACTGATTTCACCTCCAAATTCACTCGTCTGTTGACTCCGAGCTTCATATCGGAACTTGCCTTCTTCAGGCTATTACAGACAACCATACTCTGAGTGTTAAGAAGAAGATTTGAGGGCATAAGCCAAGTGCCTTGTGAGTGTGGAAGATCAAGTCGTACTCTTGCCTCGTCAGTCGTGAGCTGAAACCTCTGAACACTCTTTGAAATGTCTGGCTTTCTGGTCGCATCCTCAACCAATATAAGGAACCCACCTTGAGCTTCCTTCGCGCTTCCTCATGAACCCAGGATTGATGATCTGATCTTGGCTTGTGCAACGAGAATGCAATAAAAGAATACCTCAATGGACTGATTCAGTCTGGCCATCCCAGCTTGTGTCAGACCTTCTGACTTACGTACTATAAAGAAGTCAAATTGCCTCTCAACTTTGTTAACGTATTATCCTTCCTTATGAAATAAATAAGACTTCCTTTGATGTCTTTTCCACCCTCATCGCTGAACATTTTTCTTTCAGGATAAGTTATTGAATGATCTGCTTCAGGGCCTGCTGGTCCGCGAATTAGACCTAGTTCAATCCTAAATTCTTCACATATTCGTGTGAATGATAGCGTGTTATAATCGTTATTTCTCTGGCTGAAAGTTGGGTCACCTGGACGAGTTGATTCACTCTGAATTCCACCCATATCAAAGAGAATCTTTTTTGACGGTTATGTAGATGTATTGAAATAAAATTAGTTTTCATGTTAATTATATTAACGAATTTTTTTATTTCGTTTTATGTCACATAAAAAATGGAAAACGAAAAAGTTCCAGAGTTGATGGCAGAAGTAAAAAGATTAGTACTCAGAGGTTACAGCCGCTCAAGAAAGGCTGAATTGATTGATCTTTTAATACATCAGAATATATCAATTCCTCTGCCGAGAACGAAAAAGATTGACGGTAAGGTAAACCTTTGTATGTTCAAAAACCAGTTTCTCTGCCGAGAACGAAGTAGATTGAGAAACCAATTCTTTTAACTCCAAGGGAGAACGAGAATAAGATCAAACGATCAAATAAGAGGGTTAAAGAAGTCAACTGCAAACTTAAAAACTATAAGAAGAGGAAACGAAATACTTTGCTAATATAGCAGAAAGACTCACTCAGAGATGACGTGAGTCAACTCAGGGACACACGCAAACAGCCTTGTAGTTCAATCAACACTGCCAAACGCACACAATTTGTAGCTCGTGAATCAGCCAGTGCCTTGAAAGGTTTTACAAGCCAATTTCGAATTGAAGGTGTTGAAAGATTTGGACCTGAAGAGTTCATACAGAAAGCTAAACCTGAAGTCTTGAGATTCATGAGAGACAACCGTCAGACTAAAACCAAGATGATACTTTCGTGTGAGATGGTGAGAGACAATGAAGACCTCCGGCCGGGCTGCGGAGCAGCAAGCCTTCCGTTGGGTAGCGTAGACCTGCCCTGATGGTGCGGGCCGCCAAGCGTTAGACGCACCGATTTCGCCTCTTGCAGCTTATTTCTACATTGAAACTATTAAAACTCTTGAAGAAACTATCGAAAGTCAAGAAATCTATCATTCTTAAAAACTTTAAATTACTCCAAAACGATTCAGAGACTGGTACTATCTTTTCGCAATTACCCACTTTTTCATTCAAACGTGACAAAAACATAGGCAACTTTTTGGTCAAAAGCCCATTTCAAACCAGTGTCCAATCTGAAACTTTTAAATACGCTCGCTCACGTTGCAATACTTGTCCTTTCATTCATAACGTAGAGAGAAAATCGGGACCCGAGAGAGCCATTAAGATCACTGATCACTTTACGTTTACCTCTGCCAATGTCATTTACTGCATAACTTGCACTTATTGCAATAAATTATACATTGGTGAAACAGGAAGACGACTATGTGAACGATTCCGTGAAGGACGTGACAAGGACGCATCTAAATCAGTCGCTGGACACTTAAATCTCACTGTAAATAACACATGGCAGTTGGCGGCCTTTCCCTGCATTTAGGCAGTTCGGAAAGCCGCAAAACACAAGAACAAAAATTTATCTTCCAAGTCAGCACTCTTAATCCTCACGGTATCAACGAGCGCTTTTCGTTCAACTAATTTATGTATCATAGCTCCATTTTCTGCATATAAACCCACACAAAACTCACCATTTCTCCAATTGCTCCGAAGAAGGGCTAACGCTCGAAACGTCAGCCTTTTAACTCTTTACGGTGGCAAATTTACGTTTTGGTGGAAAGAATAATTGAAGAGTTTGTTGGATTGAGAGCAAAACTCTTCAGCCACAAGATGTTTAAGGGAAAAGAGGAGAGGAAGTGCACAGTGATTAAGAAGGCTGAAATAAAGAAGACTATAACTCTCGAAGACTACAGGGAGTGAATACCTGTACTCTGCGAAAACATGCAAATGAGGAAGATGAATGTAATCAGAGCAAATAAGCACGAGTTCTTCACTGAGTTCTTCACTGAGACGATAAACAAGATAGCTTTGAGTACAAATGATGATAAGAAGAGAAGATAAGATATCAACTTTTGCTCATGGTCACTATCAATAAAAACCATTACAAAACATGAGTCCTAATAATATTCCATTTAATGCATTAATGGTTGCACCGGCAAATTCAGGAAAGACAAGATACCTAGCCAATGTCTTAAACACCACCTTCCGAGGAAAGTTTGATTACACCATTCTCCTCTGTCCAACGTTCATTCACAACATTACATATGACAGTTTTGGAGAAAATGGTAGGGACTTAGTTATCTTAACTCCAGAGCAGTATAAGATTGACTCAAGAACATTAGTAATGCATATGAGGATGCTAATGCATTGATCATTCTCGATGACTGCGCTGCTTCGAGAGATGTATACTCTAGAGATGTATACTTCGAGTATAGTTCGAGATATGTATACTCTACTCTCTACTCCAGAGCAGTATAAGAAAGACTCAAGATCATTAGTAATGTATATGAGGATACTAATGCATTGATCATTCTCGATGACTGCGCTGCTTCGAGAGATGTGAAGCGGAAGACGAATGAACTCGTAAATTTAGCATTCAGCTTAAAGCATAAGGGCATCAGCGTTTGGGTCCTCACATCGCAAAAGCATCGCAAAAGCATCGCAAAACAATTCAGAGAGATCACTGCTGCATTAGTTCTCTTCAACGCACCATCTGCCAATGTATAAAAATCATTTTCGAGGACGGGTGAGTTGACAAATGATAAAAAGAAGAATTAAAAAGAGAGAAGTATTCACGTTTCATATTCTCACTTCGTCATCCCTTCAGTATAAATTTTGAAATGTAAAAATAAAATAGATATTACTGAAAAAGCAAAAATGTTATGAGTATTCTCGAGGCTATCAATGAGAACAGCTCACTGTTTTCGTTGCAAGTGGTAGGTGAATCTCTCAACCAGGATAAAGTCAAGAAGATTACTGAACAAGATGTTGAGAAGTATTTCAAGAGATATGAAGCTCCACTGCCTTCAAAGACTTGCAATGCAAAGATTGATACATTTCTTCAGCTCTCATATAATGCACTGGCTCATTTTCTTCTTGTTGATGAAGGAAAACTTGTAAAGGACTCGAACGATAACCTCATGGTAAGAAGAGAACTCGGAATGATTTCTGGTGGATTTAGTATGAAGTGTGATTGATGTACCCTTGGTCAATAATAAGGAAATGGATAGTATTTGCGAAGAAACCTATTAAGAAAGGATGTAACCATCCATCGAACAAATTTGAAATATTGTGGCAAGTCGCCCAAATTTCGTTTTCACTCCTACTTTTATATTTTGTAGCTCAATATGTTCTAATAATTGTGGTGTAGGTTTTTTGTGAAAATATAATTTAGTTTTCGAGAAATGAGTTTTTTCGTTCGACCGCTCAATATGCAAATTTTCACTATGGATATTACCCGAGTTGTGTGACCTCATCTAATGAATATACTAGACCTACGGTATTTCTGTCAACATAATCCTTTGTTTTATCATCTAAACTTAATTCCCTGTCATTATTGAAGCTGGTAAAGAAATATTTATTTTTTGGTGAATACTTTTGTCCGACATACTTTTCCTATGTCGAAAAGTAGCATCAAAACAAAGACAGTTTTAACAATGACCGATATGACAGAATCTACTGAGCTCCAAGCCCTTAAAAAACAAAAGGATGGTCATAAAAATTTCTTTGTGTATTTGTGTTGTTCTATCTTGAGACGAACTCAAAGTCCGGAAAATTTTACTTGATCGCGACTATGAAATATACATGGTGCGCCTACTTGTCGCCACCATTAACTGGCATAAATCACTACAATTTGTAAAAAAGTTTAACATAAAACTCTTACCTTAATTATCTTTGTTTATGGGATTACGTTTAGATGATAAAACAAAGTATTATGTTGAGAGAAATACCGTAGGTCTAGTATATTCGTTAGATGAGGTCATACAACTCGGGTAATATTTACGGTGAAAATTTGCATATTTGAGCGGTCGAACGAAAAAAATCATTTCTCGAAATATATATTTTTTTATATCAATATATTTTACAGTTTGGGCTACAAAATATAAAAGTAGGAGTGAAAGCAAATTTTGGGTGACTTGCCGCTGTTTGTCTGATGCATGCTGACATTAGCTCTTAAGTTCATATTCAAGCTCTTATTCGAGTACTTCCTATTCAAGTACCAGAGGGGCCACCTCTGAAGGGCAGATTGGGGAGTGAATGAAACATCATTCTCACTCACTCAAATTCTTTCAGTACGAAGTGTCATCCTCTCACTGGCTGGACTATACTATAAAAGAAAAGAGTTGATGGCGCACGTTAATAAACCAAAACCAGCTCAGCGTAGTGAAACGAAGCAAAATACCCGAAGTAAAATTCCTGTAAGAGTAAAGTCAATGGATTAATTTTTCTGCTTGCCAAACTAAATTGTCTGAAAATAAGTTTGTGAAGACATTTACTGATTCAGCTACCTTGTCTGGATTATATTGGCTGCTGGAATCGGATGGGTTGCGATGAAAGTCATCAAGGAACTGTTGATTTCTGATCCGAGTTCAAATCTTATGGACTACGTGAAGTTCACTGTCCAGATTGCTGCATCAATGGCAACAAAAATATCGTTGAAGAACAAAACGTTCATCCGATTTACAATAAAGCAATTAAGTTAGCAGAAGTCTGCGCAATCATTGAGATTGTCTAAATATTGTATCTCAGTGATATAGAGGCAAGCCTTTGGCCAGTCCCCGAAAGGACGGAACCTCGTCAAAATTTTATGATGCATACTTATCGTCGATTTTCAAAAATAGTGATGAAGATAAAAAAAAAAAAAAAAAATAGCAAACATAGCAATAATGATTAGGGGGACGCTCATCATCATGTTGGAGGTTACCACGCAAAGTACTTGAGTTGAGTCCAAAATAGTGCTGAAGAAGAGAAAAAGAGGCAGTACGAGGTAGCCTACGAAAAGAATCAAGGAAATCGAACCATGCTCCTCGATTGGATTGCAATTATTGACAGAGTCAGGGACCAGGCAAAACAGAATTTCGTGGACACAGATTATGCTTTGAAGCTGTACAACCGGGCACATAATCAAGAGCTTAATCTGAGGGAACCACAACTCTCCATCTTCTACGAGCCGACTGTTCAACAACAGCAAGGTGAGATGATCTACGTCAGAACAATGGCTTTGGCTTTGGGACTGGCTGGCAGTCATTTCTTGTGAACTATAATATAATGGAAAGAAAACTTTAAAGAATTTATTATGGACCTAAAGGTTTTTGGAAGGGATCGCCAGCTGTAAAGAAGTTAGCTAAAGATGATGCAAAGTTTTGACTGATGAGGCAAGCCGTCTGACAGATTTATTTGCATGCCCTGGAGCATATCCCCAAACCAACTTTTGATGTTGAATCTCCAAATGTAGTTCATCAAGCTGATCTTCTTTTCCTTCCTTATGACAGATTCCTGCGAGTTAAGAAGGTCTATAAGTACGCGTTGACAGTTGTTAATGTTGCAGGCACATTCAAGGCTGCTGAACCTCTCACCTCAAAAGATTCTTCAGACGTTTCAAAGACTTTTCAGACAATCTATAATCGTGAACCAGAAATCGTGAGATGGCCAAAAGTTCTTCAGGTTGATCCTGGGCATGAATTCACATGGGAGATGACAAAGCATTATGTGAAGATAAGGAGAGAGAATGTGAACGTTCAAGGAGATCAGGAAATCATTGAACGATTCAATCGAACTTTAGGTGAACGTCTCTTCGCTTTCCAATACAGTAAAGAGATGAACTTCAAAGAGGGAAAGACATCAACCGATTGGGTGAAGAGGCTTCCAGAGGTTGTTTTAGCTTTGAATAGTAAATTTACCAGGCTGATTGGAAATAAGACCAAAGCGTGAGTTTGTCGGAGAAGAATTTCAGATTGTTCTTCCTGGAACTAAGTTATCTCCTGAAGAAATTCGTTGATTTTAACAACACTAATAAAAAATGAGTTTATCAATAGACCCAAGCAATCCTCATGAATTAATTCATCAACTGATAAAGATATGAACAATAAAAAGATCGTCAATCTTGCCCATCAAAATAACCGCAAAGACGTTGCAGACAAATAGTATGTTGATGAAGAAACGGAAACAATTGATTTATACACTTTTTTGTCAGAGCATGCTCCCTGAAATCTCTTTAGTAAGACATTCATCAAAGAAAAAGTAACGTGACGGTATCACACATACCACAACATATTGGACTACTTCATTGTAATAACTTCAGTGTCACTGCTTTCGATCAATCAGGATTGAACAAACACGCAACACAAAAAAATAAAATTTCACCCAGATCAAAAATATAATCTTCAATAAAAAATGGAAGAAATTTTTTGTTTTTTGATGGAAATAGGTATTTTTTTTCTTCCTTTTATCAGTAATCCTAAAATTCTAAATGTCTTTAGTGCTATCAAGATATATAAGGGAAGTTTAAATGGAACAACAATATATACAAGAAACTACTTGTTGGAAATTCAAGTCAAAATTGGTTTTCTTTTCTCTTGAAAAAGATGGAGATGTTGTTATTGGTGGAATGGTAGTACCAAAATTCAGACCATATATACCATTCACGGTTGTTGGAGAAAACAGAAAATCATTAAGAGTACAAAGAAAAGACTTAAATTTTGTTTCTATTGATGTTAAGCCTTCAGCAGGATTCAAAAGGAAAACAAACCCAACAGAAGGAGGAAAGTGGAAATCGTTGCTGTCACAGAATATGGATAGTGATGGCGATGCTGTAGCAAATTCTTCTACTTTCTGGTGTTATGGGAAAACGTCTCTTAACGTTAGTGCAAAAGGGATTACCTATAATAATTATGTGTGGACTATGAATCTCACAGGTGATGTTGTGATGAAGTAAAGGCATGAAATCTTCGCACAAACAATTAAGACTCAGACGGCACGACAAAAGAATCGTTAAAGAGGATTATATTCACACCCTCTTCAGAACTCCCGAGTGGGACATTGTTAATATTATTCATCTGTGAAAAATTCAAGTAGTCTTGAAATAAATATATTCTCTCCAAAATGCGCAAGAAACTTTTTTTTTTCAATCAAAGTAGATTTCAAGGTTGACTTTAAATCGAGGTTAAATTTAATGGATTGCCTTAAAAATCAAGGTTGTTTTTAAAATGCGTCAGAATCCCCCTTTTCTAACTACTAGGAAACTTTGGAATTCTGACTTGTAGTGGCCTTATTGGCACCTAGTTCGCGGGAAAAGGGTGGCAAGATAGAAAGGGATTGAGGGTTGCGTTTTATCACTTCCTCTATCACTAACTCACTTCCTCTATCACTAACTCACTTCCTCAATCACTAACTCACTTCCTCTATCACTAACTCACTTCCTCTATCACTAACTCACTTCCTCTATCACTAACTCACTTCCTCTATCACTAACTCACTTCCGCTATCAATTAGAAAAGTAGGAGGTCTTTGTTTTCGGGTCAAAGTTTTCGGGTCTTAGTTTTCAGGTCTTCGTTTTCGGGTCTTTGGTTTAAGGTCTTCGTTTTCGCGACAAGCCGAAACTGTGTTGACAAATTGAAATTCGTATTTCAACTTTATCACAAATACAAAGTACATGGTAATTTATATGAAATTATGTAGATATTCCAGCCCGTGATTAGAAAAATAACATGCGCTTGGCTGTGTAGATCGCTGATCTAACCTCGACAGTAAACACAATTACGGTGTCTGGTACATACAATGAATTCTGTCGCATCTTTTTTTAAACCATATTTTACTTCTTTCTGGGTTGCAATTAGAGAGGGGTAAAAAAAGTGGCGCGGACACGATGCAGTAGCGTGGGCATGATGCATGCCTTTTTTTTTCTTTTTATCTTGAAAATAATAAGAAGTTTGTACTGTGTTCTTCTTAAATAGGTCAGTGCCTTTATGAGTTCAAGTCTTACTGAGTGTCATATTTCGCACCATTATAATAAGAAATGCCTACCGTAGAAGTAAAGGTATAAAGTTTAAAGCTTGGTAATTGAGTAGAAAGTTACGGTCGCTGAGTTTCCCTTTTTCAAAAAAATTAACTTGGGTAGTAATCTTGGCCCTGGCGGGATGGAATTTGAAGGAAGTAATTTTCAAGGGTTCAAATACCCGGTTGATGGGGGGAAGGAAGTGAAAGTTTCGGATCGATCGACGTATAAACATAAAATTCGGTTCAGTTCAGTACCTACTCTAGCCCACGCCTCTCAAAGAAGCATCAACGACGTTTAAGCCCCATAAATGAGGCTTTATATCCTGAGTACACTGTACATAGAATATGCACTCGCTCGAAGCGATGGTGTGTGCGAAACTATTCTCAGCAAACCTCGAGGAGCCACGCTGAACCAATATCATTCTAGATCATTCTCCTCATGCAAGGTTACAGAGAACTGGAAAAGACTGAAGGAAGACAGGAAAATAATTACTGAAATAATAAGTGTGGCGTTCTTTCAAAACGAGAACTTTTCCAATATTGTAGCTAAATGATACCAACACTTCGATGTGCGTTATAAATCAAAACAAATTTCAATTTCCACACTTGTTGCAGGCAACTTTATAAAAGAGGTATGAAGGTAAGTAGATTAATAATAATAAAAAAAAAAAACACTGACCTTCTCCAAACAGGATCTCAAATCAAGCAATAAATTTCCACTCTCAGACTCAAGAATAAACTTAATTTGTGATTACCCGTGCATTCCCACGAGGTCAAGTTGATGTCTATCTCAAACCGCATTCCGTTTTGTGTTTACAGCCACTGCCAGAGTATATTACGTCGGTATTTAAGGCTTAATTTTGATATAAATGCCAATTCGTCTCAGGGACTTGCCAAAAGGTTGGGTTTTTCTTATGCTGTAAACTTGAGGAAATGGTAAATCATCATGTTAGAAAACATGACAAATTTGCATATCTGCGAAACCGTTTGCGCGACAAGTAAGTATCGTTAATATTAAGTTTGCAGTGACTTAATTCAAATAAATGACTAGCTGCTATCACCAACAGTATATCAGAATTGGTGAGAATGTTTCTTTTACAAAATCCTTCGTTCTCAAAACGGTAAGTAGAATAAACTCTGAGCGTAATTGCACGTGGCTTGTTTACATTCAATGAATAACCAAAAATCATCCAATTGCAACAAATTTGCTTAAAAATCAATACGTGTATGTTAAATCAAAAATATCTTCACTGTATTGGGAAACTTTCGGAGCGATAAATGTTCTTTAACCGTTTTCTTCTGATCGGTGAATTGATCTAAGAGCTTCTAGGACCAAGTCCCATATACAGCCAGGTCATTACGGGTTACCTTGACCGTCTCATTTCCTTCATTTTTTTATTTATATGATCTGTTCATCTTTGAACAAAAGTTGTTCATAGTAAATGGTAACCTCTGAATCGAGGTAACACTGGAGATATTAAATTATTAAGTTGGGGTAAATTTTTCATTGCTCGAGGCGGCCTGAAGCTACCTTAGAACGTTGGGATCATATGTTGCTAAAACTAGATATTTGCCTTACATTTTTTAATAAATGTTAATAGGAAGGGAAGATAGTTTCATGGATATCACGAGATTTTGAGAAATCTTTACCATACGACTCGAGTTGAATTCAAAAGATCACCTTCGATCCGCCATTTTGGCGGGCAATTATGGGCAGACCAAGTGCACTTTTCCCTTTTTTGCCAAGCAAAAATAACTGGAACTTTTCGTCTCCATTTCGTGATTAAGACCCTAAAGCAAGATTTCATGCCAAATTTAGCCAAATCGAAGGAATGAAGTAGCTGATAAAAGTTCGAAAGTTACAGACTACCGCATTGAAGTAGCCAAAGCTAATTTCGTCGCTTGAAAGAGTGTCATTCATTCATTGTTTTCGAATGTCAGACGAAAGTTCGAAATTTTCAGACTATCTCATTTAAGTGTCCAAAGCTAATTTCGTCGCTTAAAAGAGCTTTATTCATTCATTGTTTTCGAATAGATTCTCATTAAGCATGTTTAATATTCATTTTGAGCGCCAAAGGGTATGTCTCGATCGCTACAGAAAGAAAACAATCTTAAAAGTTTTAACGCCTTGCGGCCGAATTCTACGGAAACTTTTCAGCAAAGTGAAACTGCACGGGTTATCTTATATACGCACGGCCACCGTGATGGCTCATTAGGAATTAGATTGGACTTACGCGCACCCGCCTTACAACGTGACCTAGACTTTGTTAGCGTAGTCTAACTTGCAAAACTAAGATTAACGTTTGAAACACGTGAAGAGTGTTTCTGCAATCTTGAGTCAGAGTATCGCACGTGGCAGAACTGATTATGTTAAACGTATCACGTTGCAATAAGTTCTACCTTTTGACTTTGCAGACAATTGTTTTCATTTCAGTGTCACAAGTACCAGAGTTGAGTAAATCGTTTTCACTGCTAAAGAGTAGCTAATTTCGTGGACGTAGCAGTAACATTCGTTGCCATTAGTAGACCTCTTGCTTCATCAGGGCTCTTTCTCTTAAGGCTCTTAATTAAGCTAATTGATATTTACCGTTATCAACTGAGTTGACAATGTGAATTTTCACCCATGAGCCATTCTGAAGAAGACGTTTCGAGTGTTAGTCCTTCGTCAGCCAAGTCACGTTTTCAACTCAGTTTAATAAAAACCAAATCATCTGATTATGTAATCATTTGTGTACGTGTACTGCCCTCGAGGGTCTCTGTTTCTTTTTTTACACCTTGACTGCAGCAAAGCATTAACTAATTAAATAGTGCTTTATCCAAGTGGTATTTTAATTCAAATAAGAAAGGCAATTTGTTTACAGCATCCATTAGAGCGTCTCTGCTTGACATACCATGTTTATAACAAAGAAATATGAAATGACCCACAAAGACAAAGTAAATATAAAAAATATGGTGATAAACTTAATTATACTGATATGACTTTTCCAGTAACGATAAGACAAATGGATAAAATAGAAAATAATAATAATAATAATAATA
>CALNXJ010000009.1:7012500-7065000 GCA_942486045.1 Pocillopora meandrina | reverse complement strand
GATCGAATAAGATTCTTCACAAGATACTAAAGGTTATCATTTGTAATATCCTTTAAAGCTTAAAATGTTTCCTTCCCTGCATTTGTTGGTAAAATATGTTCAGGGTGATGGAAAAATAATCATTATTGACACAAGTATTGCTGAACTTCACTGTACCGAAAACAAAGTTCAAAAGCATCGATGTTCATAAAACAAGTTAAAACTCAATACTGATAGGGAACGTAAAACACATATCTTGTATTTTTATAAGTATTTTTCATTTACACAGAACAAAGGAGCGGTCACACTGCCTCCGAACCACGTCGTAGAACATCACATTGTGAGGACCGACATTGAAGACAGAAAGGTCCTGCTGGAAGAAACTGCTGTGGCTCATGTTAACCGTTTGTAACTGTGGTGGAAGTGTTTTAACCTTATTACTTTGACGTTATTGCAACACGAATCAGGTCAGTTGAAAAATTTAAAAAATTAAAAAAAAAAAAAAAACGTTGATATGATGAACTGTGAAGTGTCATCCTCTCGATTCGTACAGCCATGAATACTCCCTTAGACTTAAAAATGGGTACAAATAAGTTTTAGATCGGTTCAAAAGTTCAGTTTTTTCATGACTACCTTCACTTACAAATCATGCAAGTAACTACTTGCAACTCTTTCCGAACAATTGTTCTTCTCCCTAACTAATGGGCATTGAGCGAGTCAATTGGTCATCATAATCAGACACTATAAAATTGTGACATGACTAATGAGATATGGTGACTTTAGCACAAAAATAAACATCTCAGAATCTACAGAGTGATTTACATTGACTGAAATCCCTGATTAAAGCAACTGATTTACATTTCTATTTTCGATTCGTGATGGTAGATTTCAGAATATATCATTAAATCCTATACTTTCCCTAGTCAGTTCCTACCTCTAAAATGCAAGCTTAAACCGAATGGAAAGAGTTAGATACCCATGCATACCCAAAATACCAAAGAGAACATACTGAGGAAGCCAAATAGAAGCTCCTATTCCCCTTTTTTCTTTTTTACATTCAGATCGTTTACGCAAAAAAAGCAACGGTTAGGAAGTGAAAACAAATGTAAACAAGATCGCTAAAAACGATTTTTGAGACTGCTCAGAATGTGACTCAAATAGCACTTTTCCTTTGCATCTTTATTGGAATCCCCTGGATTAAAAGGTATATATATGCGAACTCGAAATGTGTACTGCAATTGGTTGACGAAAGGTATGCTACACGAGTACATATCGAGGTGATTTTTGACCGGGCACCCTGCAAATACGGACACGAAATTGTGGTATCAGGGGAAAGCAGTGCCACAAGAATAAGCGCTGGCTCTATCGTTTCCACTACATGCGAGCATCTATGGGAGTGGAAATATAGCATGGGCAGCAATATTCCTTGCTTTTTCCCGGGATCGGGCGAAAAAATCCCCTACTTCGTTAGGGCCATTTAGCCGACCTCCACAGCACTTACCAAGTAGACTGAATGTTTCAGAAGTGAAGAGAACTTTTCAGCAGTATTCGTCTTCTTTGGGTTAACCTTACATTGTCTCCTGCTTGCTAAAAGTTAAAAGATAACTCCTTAAATGTGTTTTGATCCGACCGAGTGCATTTGAATGGGCTTGACCGCAAAACTGTTTCTTAATGAAAGAGACGGTCAACGATCTCATATCATTTGAAGAAATAGTTGAAAATAACTGATCTGTTATTCTCGTCTTATTTTTCTCTGACCCGATTCAACACACACTTAATAATATTTCTACTTGGATCAACCGAGAGGGTTCACTAGAGCACTTAAAATTAGTGCGGAAAAAATAATGGCATTGGGCTTTTCAAAACTGTTTTGACGAAATAGTTATCAGTTCTGTCATTTTATTGCACAAAGTGTCAAAGCTACGCATCCAAAAATTCTTCCTTAGCTAAAAGAAAAAGAGAAAGGGAACAATTTCAAGCTACTTGAAAAGATATTTGAAAAAAAACTGATTAATATTTTCTCCTTATTCATCTAGGTCTGTAACCAGATTTGATATAAGTTGAGGAAGATTTCTTCGGTGAAAAGAGTGATTTTCTATTACACACATTATGCAAACTACGCACCATAAAACTTCGGTTATACAAGAATAATGAAAGCGATCGTTTATTTTAAGCTACAAACTCATAATGTGTTGAGTTAAGTCGCCTGTTTTTATAAAAAACTGATTGAAGCATCGCAAAAAAAAGGCAGAGTTCATAAATCAAAAAAGAACATTTGTGACCCTCCACGCGAAAAACGGGAATAAGGCACGCTAAGCGTCTTACCAATGCCATGAATGTACTCATATTTAATAAGCAAACAAATACTGCCACGGCAGCTTTTGTGTGGCATGCTCAAGCCTTTGTCCCAACTATTGTGCTAGATGTCACGCTCCATGTGCGATGTGACACGCGTGCGAAAAGACGTGCGTGCAATATGGCACGCGTGTCTTACGGATAACAAAATGAGTGTGCAAAGAGATAGACGAATCTTCAATGTTTTTTTAGGAGCTATCATAACCACTGACCGGTTCAAGGGAGTTAACCATTTTGTGTTTACGTTCTTGTTACGTTCGAGGAAATATTATTTCTCCATCTACGTTGGATCGGGACTCTACTTACCGCTTTATCATTGTAAGTTAGCCATCTTACATTGCATATCATCTCTAAGTATATGCATCGTTTTTATTGTGAGCTTATAAAGACTGTATTTTGGTATAGTTTTGTTGTTATTTGTATCGTAGGACTGCTTCATCGTTGTACGATAATTAAAACCGTGTCAAGCAACGAGGAGTGTATTTCTTCAGTGTCTTTTGTTTCAGAGGCTTGGGGTGGACGTACCTCTAACAAATTTCTTTCAGAGAACTGTGGAATTTTATACAAATTATTACCAGGAGACACAGTTGTGGCAGACAGAGGTTTTACTATCTCTGAAAGTATGGTGTTAGGATAAAGCAAACTTGTAATTCATGTCTTTGCAAAGGGAAAGGCTCAACTGGATCCAGTTGATGTGGAGCAATCACGGGGAATTGCCAGTGTGAGGATTCACGTTGAGAGAGTTATAGGACTCCTGAGACGGAAGTATATGTTTCCGAAGACTTCGACAATAATTTGGGCTTTGAACACGTGTTGTTAATGCAAACACTTTTGAATGATGTACCAGGTACTTTAGTCATCGCGGAAATGAAAAAGTCAAATTCATCTCCAAATATGTCAACGACAGACTTGGTAAGATCGACTTTATGAGGAAACAACTCTAACCAGTGTAATGTGCCAAGAACAAATTCTCCAGCAGTAAAATATTTATCTACTCTCGTAATACGCTGGTAAAACAAATCCTTATTAACTTGGAATAGAGTGGAGTAGAGAGTGCAAATAAAGTGAAACATAGCTGATATACGAAGTTTTGTAGTAGGACAAAATGTTGACAAATAACGTTGAGATGTAATTGTCGCAATAAATTCCCATTTTTTCAAGAAATATTCAGCTATTTTCAGATTTGTTATTTGCTTAATACAGAGTGAGCAATTTTTAATGCCCATATTGTGTTAATTTTTATACTAATGCTTCAAATTAAAACTTTATTATTTTTATTTCAGTTTTGGTCATTATGTTTTTTATTATCTTACCTGACTTCTCTGCAACTTTTTTTTTCACCCTATCAAGTTTGTAAACATTTTATTTTGTCTTTTTAGACCCTGCAAACAATTTTTTCAATATATCTCATACCCTCCCACCAGAAAAATAGTGGTCCGTCCATTACTCAAACCATTTGAATTCATTTCTCGCACATTTAGGTGCCAGGATCAATTAAGAACGGCTGTTTCAAATTGGAACGGCTGAGGAAGGAATCTTGCTAGACTTTGCCGAAGGCTTTATAATTTGGCCAGGACTGAGATGCCGAACTTATCATCTGTCGAGGTTTATGTATAAATCTTTATATTAGAGTGATTTTGCAACCGGATGGGGGAACGCGCCCCATAGTCTGGACATGACTCTATTTCGACTTCCGTTCTCCCCAACAAGTACCGGACGTCATTTAGCTGCTCTTCCCTTCGCGACCAAAACATCTGGGATTTGCGTAAATTATGCACTTGTATACGAGATAATACTATCTGGGATGATTTCAGAAGTCCTTTTCAGGATAACCGCGCCCCTTTCTTTGTTTTATTAAATGTATTTATGAAAATTTACCGCTGCATTTAGGCTGGACTTCCGAAAGTTTCTGAAATTGAAAGACGATCGTGAACAGGCAATCCAAGATTTCTGTTAGTGGAGAGAGTTTGGGAGCCAAGAAATGTCGTAAAATTGAATGCATGCCAAGGAAAACATTTCAAATATGTATTCAATGCGTGATACCGGCGAAGACGCATTTGGCATTAATATTAGTGTGCAATTTTAAAAGTCACCCACGGTGCTAAAAAAATAAGAAAATGACAACTTACGATTTGTGGCCAACTGTGTTCTTGAATTGAATCCTCACTAACAGTAGCAGTGTCAGCAAAACCGACTAACATGGTGTATGGAAACACAGCAGTTACGTATTTATCCCTTATAACTGCGATTTCCTTTTAGATGAAAATCCTATATTACGAAATCTTTGAGGGTATTAGGCAGCCAACAAGAAAAAAGCGAACTGTCACAAAGTGCGTTTCCGGCTCATCTTAGGAATGCACAGTTCCTTAACAGCTAATTGTTACATCGAAACGAGTCAGGTGGTCATCCATTTAGTAACTAGATGTACGACACAATGGTCTACTTTATGCTTAAGGCATATACTCACCGCAGTTATATAAAAAGGAAGGATCTAAAGATTAATAAATCGTTTGCACGTTCCTGTTTAAACTGGGAGGCGAGGATAGGAAAAGGAAGTCTGAAAAACGTTAAATTTTACACGAAAGCTATTTCGGATATAATTTTTGTGGGAACAAAAATAGCCTATTTCAAATCCCGTAATCTGCATATTCTCTCGCCATTATGCTTTTTCTGTAGTTTTTTTCTCCTGTAGCTAGACAGGAAGCGTTCTCGGGAGAATCACAACTCAGTTACACATAAAAAAAGGGCGCTCCCTGCTCCGTGTAAAGAAAATGACCTTGAAGTTTTCTTTTAAAAAGTATTTCCTCGATCCCAAGCTAAACATCTCTTTTATACCTAGTATGTCCACTGGCTGTGGCAACGCCTCCATCCTCGAGTGTAAATGTCCTTTCATACGACATTCCAGCTAAAAATGCTTGCTTACAATAGTTGGGCATGTCGTCAGAGTATTTAGTGAAGCATCTGTTTCCATATTTGAACGCTGACGACAGTATGCCAAAGGACAATGGTAGGGGTCCTCCCTTGGTGACCCAGAAAGTCGAACTTTGTATTCCTCTAAAATAAGATGATAAGAGTGTTAAAAACTATTTTCAAAAACGGCTCATGTATCACCCGAAATATTCGAAAATTAGGGAGGACCAAATATTTTATGCTCATGATAATTCAAACGTAAGTAAAATACTGCATAACCTTTCATGTTACTTATAAGAAATTCAAGTATTGCAGATGAATTTAGGCGTGACTGAGCTTTACAGTAGCCTTTACACCTCGCCTGTTTCTGGAAGCAGATGAAGAAGTCGATGTCAAAGACCCTAGGTAATTTGCAAACTCGAATAAAAACAAGCCTATAGTTTATGACTGAAAATCTTTTTATGAATCTCTGATCTTGTTCACTTTGCTTTTCGAAAAAAGTTTGAATCTCTTCTTGATAATGTCAAAAAATCATTAGTGCCGTGATATCAGACCCTGATTTGACGACAGCGGCATGATCATATTCAACTCTGTGGCTAGAATAAATCGTAATGCATTGTAATGAAATAATTCATTGTGGTCTCTCTTACACTTACCCTTTCCCTTCTCCTTCGATCCCAAAGTAATGCCCATTGACACTTCCTTTCATTTCAAATTTCATCTTCATGTCTTTTAGAATGACTTGAATAAGTAAAAAGGAAAGAAACTATTATTTTCTACTGACACCAATATTTCAAAGACCTGAGCTGGCATTTATTTTCTAGTGAATTATTTGCTCACTAGCTATAGATAATTGATTTCTACTATTAAGATACAGCCTACGCCATATCAAATTAACACAATGCGCCTCACACCATTTGGCTCTATATATAATTGTTCTACTCTTTGACCTTCTTTTAAAATATTTCCATGGACTGCAATATTTCCTTGCATCAGAAAAAAACACTGCACTGAATTTAGCTTCAAGGTGAGTTGGAAGATTGAGGACATGCAGAATGAATTAAACGAGCCATAACTGACACATGAAGACAGGTTAATTAGCTCATATATCGACACACTTCGAAATAAAGCGATCAAGTTTAATCTATCATTGACTTTTTGCCTAATAGAATTTTCTCGACGTGATGTCATTACTAAGATGGACTCTTTACCTATTATCTGTATCGGGGAAAGGTGGAGGATTTTTCGGGGGGGGGGAGTACTACGTTGTTTTAAAGGGGAACCGAAGGGATCAGTCGTCACCAACAAAGTATAAAGGGGGAACTGTACAAAAGTGACTGCCGATTAAACCCCCCCCCCAACCTCCTCCCCTACGACGATAAATAATTACCAGTAACGAAGATTAAGTTTTGTACAATCAACAATTGCGAATCCTATTTGAGAACAGGCTGAAACACCCAGAAAAATTGAGGCACACCTTCGAGGATTATCGTTTTACTTGAGTTTCATCAGCAGGTCAAATGAAAATCATTTCTTTGAAGATGAAGCTCAGATTTTTGCGCGGGAATGAAAAACTCTAAAGAATTTTCATTGCTCCTAACGTGTGGATTCCTAGTTTGTTAGTAGCAGCGCCCATCTAGTATCTGAGAGGCACAAATTCTGTTGTGGTCTATTTTTCTGCTTCTTTTCTGCAATTACTCAAATTACAGCTCACCTGCGAGGATTATTGCTTTACTTGATTTTAGTGTAAAGTCAAAACGTTTGAAGAGCATGTTTTGGGTATGGCATGGCAATTTGCGTCCAGACGATTCCACCTTATTTCTTGTTACCGGGATAAGTTCGACTCTGCTTCGACTTTGCTTGGCTTTAAGAATTCACCAAACTGCTTTGAAAGAGACATGTTGAGGACAAACACTTTTGATTTTCAAAAGTGGATTATGAGTTGAGGTAGTCTGTTGTAGTTCACTCCGTCGCCGGCCAAGCTGAACTGACTGGAGTGTTAAAGCGGATTGATGTTAAAAGCTAGGATAGAACAAACAAAGACTCATTTATAATGATAATGATACCACGTAAACCATCGTGATATTTAACAATTGGTTCATGCTTAGCGCGGGTGTATTGTTTAATTATGCCAAACTCATTTCGTTGCTTGAAAGAGGTTCACTCATTCATTGTTTTCGAATAAATTCTCATTTAGCATACTTGATAATCACTTGGAGCGCTTAAGGGTATGTCTCGATAGCTGCAAACAGAAAAACAATCCTTTTTTTTTTAAAGTTTACTTTATTTCGTCGATATTTCTTCAAACGATAAAATTAAATAAATCTTTGAAAAACATGGAGAGTGTTTCTGCAATCAGGAGTCCTTGTCCTGCACGTGGCAAAACTGATTATGCCAAAGGTATCACGTTGTTACTAGTTTCTAGCATTGACTTTGACTCAAGTACCACAGTTACCTAAATTGTTTCCACTGCTAAAGAGCAGCTAATTTCGTGAACATAGCAGTAATATTCGTAGCCGTTGGTGCCTCTTGCCTCATTAGAGCTCTTGCTTTAATTAAGCTATTTTAATATTTGCTTTTATCAACTGAGTTGACAATGTGAATTTTAGCCCAAGAGCCATTCTAAACAAAAGACTGTTCGAGCTTTAGTCCTTCAATTAGGAGAGGAATTACATTCACCCATAAAGCTGAACTTCACTCGGCGGCGTGTTGTTTATCATATTGATGAAATATGGTCTGGTGATCTGGTTTACATGCAACAGTTCAGCAAATGAAGTAAAGGTTATCGATATCTTCTGTGGTGTGTCAGATGTTAATGAGCTCTATTTTTAACGAGATTCTTCACAGCTCATGTAGCCAGCTCACGAATGTTGTTGCGACTTCACAGATCCACTGAATTCGATTTCTCGTCGTTCTGGAACTTGTGAGAAGTTAAAATGAGCAAGAGCTATTCATGATATTAATTTTGAATGTTTTCCTATTTGGGTTAGTTTATTTAGTAGGAGGGCCACGGTGGAATTTTCACCTATTTGAAATAGATATTAGCCTTTATCGTTTAAGTTTGTTTGTAACATCACGAAATATTGCACATGTTGAGAGCGTGGTGATTGAACAGACATTATGGCATTCTTCACCAGTTGTAAGACACTCCTGAGTAATACAAGAACCAACAAACATTCTAAAATGAAAAGTGGAACACACAGGAACACGCATCCCTGAGTTGATGCAAGGTTAGACTTGACATCCGCTTTTGAACGCGTAATTTTTATCGAAAGAAACCAGAAAAAAACGCTGTCGACCGCTGCTTTAGTAGAAAAAGCTTGGCATGTAAGCATTTAGTTAGACAATTTCGCTCATTCACATGATACTGTTAGTGGAGAGAGTTTAGGGGGCCAAGGAATGTCGTAAAATTCAATTCACGCCAGGGAGTATATTTCATCTATTCATACGTGATACCGACGAAGATGCATTTAATATATGTATATCAGAGTGAAATTTCAAAAAATTCACCCACGATACCAAAAAGAATGACAACTTACGATTGGTAGCCAATTGTGTTCTTGAATTGAATCCTCGCAATAGTAACAGCGTCAGGAAAACTTACTAACACGGTGTATGCAAACACGGCAGTTACAGATTTCTCTCAAATAACTGCGAATTAATTTTAGATAAAAATCTTATATTGTGCAATCTTTAAGGGGTTAGGCAGCCCAAAAGAACAAAGCGAACAGTCAAAACAGTGTAAGGTCTGGCTCAAATTAGGAATGCGTAGTTCCTTAACAGCTAATTGACTGCATAAAAATTATTCAGCTGGTCATCCATTCAATAGCTAGATTTACGACTCAATGGTCTATATTATGCTTGAGGCGTATTCTCACCGCAGTTCTATAAAAAGAAAGGGTCTAAAGAATAACTTGTCTGTTGGCACATTCCTGTTTAAACTAGGGGGCGAGGATGGGAAAAGGAAGTCTAAAAAATGTTTATTATCACACGAAAAGAATTTATGATATAATTTTTGTGTGTAAAAATAGCTTCGCAGGCTTAACCTTCACTACATAAATACTATTTATAAACGATCACTAGAAATTAAAACCGCCCGTTTTAATAATTGAGCACGAACTAGTTAGGCATTTGACATCAAAAAGTTCTTTCAAAATTGACAGCAATTAACGATTCTCTTGTCGCGCCATCGGGGTGTTGATTGTTGGTTTGAAGATTTTCAAAGAAGATATTGCATCTTCTCGCAAAGAAGTCGTGGTGTGCCTTGGTTTGTTCTTCTGTCAAAATTGTGTCTTTGTAAATGAGAATTTATCTCATTAATGAGTAACGCTTTTAATCTCACGATTAATTATGTTGAGTCGAGCATCAGGGAGGATGAAGATGTGACATTCAATATTCCCTGAGCCTGACACCTGTCTGTTAATTGCAAGCGAAATTCCTTCTTTCGTATTCACCCATCTCAATCCACTTTCTATGAAGATCATTGTCTCATATACTCCTGAGATCGATGACAAAAGCGAGTCTGTCTCCACCATAAAAGTCTGTTGCATTCATCGCGCTCTTTCCTTTTCCAAATCTTTTGAAGACCTCTTCCTGCATATCTCTTGTCTCCATTCCTTGACTGTAAACCTCATTGGGATTCCGATGTGATGTCGGATTAAACGTTCTCACTGTCTCTTGCACCAACGACATACGGCTCGTAAACAGAAGAAGTCCCTTCATTGATGCTCTCATTGATGGTCGTGTCTAATCCCTTATCTACTGAGTTTGTCTCGAGATGAGTGACTTGCTCGTACATGAACCTCTTTCCATTTCTGTAGTTAGAAAAGTCCTCATCAGCAAGTTCTTGACTGTTAATGACTTCATACTCAAGCTCGATGTTAGTCAATTAATAGGCGAGCTGTGTTTCGTCACATCCTATCACAACATTGCTTGCAGGTGCAAGCTTGAGCTCGAAAAGGAGCTCATCAGAAAGAACTCTTGGAAATAATACTCCATGATCCTTCAGAATCTCATGATCCAATTGTTTCCCATATTTGTTTCAATAACCATCATTGAGCTTATTCTCCATGTCAACTCATGATTTTTCTTTATCTTCAGCATTGAATCTGATCTTCGAAAGATCAACAGATTGAAAACCTTCTCTGAACATGCTTGCCCAGTCATTCTCCGCAGTCAAGAGTAGGTCCTCATGGAGCTTGAGCAGATCATAACCATCAGTGTTCTGAGCGATTTCTCCGGCGAATTTCTCAGTCAACTTGTCAACAAGACCTCTTGCGACAGTTTTCACGATATAATGTTTTGCGGGAACACTAACTGCCAAGTCAAAGATGAGTTAAAGAGATCCTGGCACATGGACAACTCCGCCATCAAACTTTGGAACTGGGACTCTGAGAGCTTGAACTTGACTTTCGAAATTTGGGTTGTCTTTTTTCACTGACTTCCATTTTAAAATAATAGATATTTTATTTTAAAATGAATGATTTTGGAGATACTGATACTCTTTTGGAACACGACGGTGATGATGAAAGAAATGTAAGAAAAAAATTTTCAAAAAGATTATAAATCAACTCCAGGGCCATCAGGTTAGGAAATTCCAATGACCAAAATGAACAAGGGATAAAAGAAAGCATCAGAAAATTCTGAAACATCTTTCATTGAAGGTGATACAACTAATTCACTAGTCTGAACTTCGAACGAGAATGCATGGTGTTATGAGTTATTGTTGTTGTAAATATAAGCTTCTAGAGATCTCCAGACTGCTTGGTCATGCTGACATGCGTATCATAGAGCTTTCTAGAACATTTCATCGAATTACGTGGCTATTACGTAATGTTTCTGTATTAGGGTTCGTTATACACTACTATAGAGTAACAAGTGCATAGCCCAAGTGCTCTACACAACTGAGCCCAGTTGTTCAAAGACCGATTAGCCCTAACCCAGGGTTAAATTTTAACTCAGGTTTCTTTATTTCTTTGTCCAAAAGTCTTTTAGGGAAAATTTTCACTATTAATTTTAGAACATCCAATGCTTTCATGCCTTTGCTTTTGTGATAAAGCAAAGGCATGAAATCTTCGCAATCTTCGCACAAACAATCAACACCCCGACGGCACGACAAGAGAATCGTTAAAGAGGATAATATCCACACCCTCCTCCGAATTCACGAATAAGAAATTGTGATTATTATTCCCCTGTGAAAATCAAGGTTGTCTCCAAACTGCGCAAGAAAAGTTTTTTTTTAATCAAGTTTGATTTCAATGTTGACTTGAAATCAAGGTTAAATTTCATGAGTTGCCTTAAATCGAGTTTGTTTTCAAAGTAAGTCAGAATCCTCTGACTGTTAGGAAGCTTCGGGGAGTGTTTTTTTCTCACGGAATTACGACCTGCACTGTTCTAATTGGCACCTAGTTCGCGGGAAGGGGGAGCAAATGACAGACGCGCTTGATCACTTCTCTATCACTCTAAATTGGAAAAGGAGCAGGTCTTCGTTTCCGGGTCTTATTTTTGAGGTCTTTGTTATCGGGTCTTTGCTTTAAGGTGTTCGTTTTCGCTACAAGCCGGAACTATGTTGACAAATTGAATTCATGTTTCAACTTTATTACAAATACGAAGTATATGTAAATTTACATGAAATTATATAGATATTCCAGCCCGTGATTAGAAAAGTAACATCTGATTGGCCGTATAGATCGCTGATTTAATCTCAAAAGTAAAAATTATCACGGTTCCTGCATGGTATGTACAATGAATTCTGTCAAATGTTTTTAAACCATATTTTAAGGAAGCGGTGTAGGCACGATGAAGTAGCGTGGGCATGATGCGTGTCGTTTTGTGTTTTTTTTTTAGTTTGAAAATAATAACAAGTTCGAACTGTGTTCTTCTTAAAAAGGTCAGTACCTTTATGAGTTCAAGTCTTACTGAGTGTCATGTTTAGAATCCTATTTTGGTAACAAATGCCCACCGCTGACAAAAACGTGTTCTAAAAGAGAGGCATTTCTACCACGAAGTTCTCAGATAAATCATTACTTTCATTTTGGGAAAAAAAATTGCAAAAAATGGCAAAAAATGTTCTTGGAACTCATTTGGAAATTTTACATCTCAAACAAACCGTCAAGCTATAAGTTTGCGCATTAGTTGTATCTCCACAGACCTTCCATTCACTTGCATCGTACCAAGAATTCCATTGAAACGTTCAAAGCTGAAAAACCAAAATGCATGCACTGGTCCACAATCAATGACACATTCCTTTAAGTGGCAGTGAAGATGCATATTTGGTGTCACAGCTTTTTTGTCATACAGGTTTTCAAATCTTTCGCCGAACTTGACAAACAGCAGATCAGCTTTTATAATGTCTGTCTTGGACAGAACTGGAGTACAAAGATACTGGCAGGCAAGAACAAACGTCTGCCAACATCTTAAATGAGTTTCTGGTAAAAGATCTTTCAGACAAAACATGGAATAACTCAATATCCAGTTCTTCCACTGAGACGCCGTGTAGCCACCATAATCTGATGCTATTTTGTGCGGCAATCGTCCAATTCCAGTTCCAACATCAAAAGAATTAATCCTATCTTCTAAGACTTTGAGGTCTTTCTTTGATAATAAATTTTTCTTAATCCACAGATTGAAAAACAGATTATGCATTGGATCAATTGATCAATTGCATTAAACCTTGCTGGATTAAAGTATTCGAGTTGTAACAGAGAACTGTAATAGACCCCATACTTTGTTGCTAATGTCTCATGCTTACTTTGGGTTGAAGCTTTCCGTACCATTTCCGCATGAATTCGATGACTGCTATTATGGCGTGGTGGCCACATGTCTCTGTCAAAGCCAGAGTAATCTGTTTTCTCTCCGAAGCTCCCTGGGAAATACTTAAAACATTTTGGACAGCCCCGGTGTGTAGAATGACCTTTAAACCCACAGAGTTTTCACACAGCGGGAAGATCAGCTGAAGCAAGGAGAAGGGCACCCCGGTATGTTATTGGTATCTTACTCTGACTGGTTTTAAGTTTTACATCTATCCAAAATGCCTTGAGCTCATCAACAATTGGCGCTAAAAATGTATTCAGTGACGTAGGCTCTTTGCTCATTTCTAGTACAATTCCTGCCACAATAATGTTCTCCCATTTGAACCGCTGTTCTCTTGGAAGATTTAAGAAAACCAAGTAAATGACTCTCACAGTTCTGTCATTTCGCCTCTTAAATGGTTGAAACCAGTCCACATTGATTGCAAATGCAAGGTTTCTGGGTGCATTCAGATAGTCATTTCCTTTGAACTTTAGAAAGTCTCTCCAGATGCTGCCACCATAAACATCTGTCACAATTTTCTCATCTACTTGATGTTCACGCCACTGTTCACACATTTCAGGAATTCCAGACCTTTTAAGTAATTCTTCAACTCGATCAATCACACTGTTAAAACAGTAAATTTTGTGTTGATAGAAGCACACTTTACCACTGCCTGAGATCGCTTTTCTTGCCAATGCTGTTCCACACTCACTGACATGGTCTTTGTTGAATGGTTTGTGGCTATAGATAATTAAAACAATCTGACCTCCAACTAGCCTTGTACAGCTCTCCAACTGGTAAAGTGATGCACATTTTGGGCAGACTGCAAACTTGACGAAGTTATCACGCTTTAAGTTAACAAACTTTCGAAGTAGGTACAGTGAACTTGGACGCATGAGGGCCAATTGGGGAAGGTATTCACTACTGCAATTGATCCGCACCACATGCAAAAACTGGAACATAAAAGGTAACAACCACTCAAGGCCATTATCACTTATCTTGCAAGTTGCTAGCCAAAACAACAAAAAGTAAATAAGCCATTTAATTAATATTGTCAGTGTCTGTGTAGATGATTGGTGTCGGATTGGTTCTGGCAGAGGTTCATCATTTGCCACATCTTAAAAAAAGATCATCCACATCCTCATGCCATACTACAGAATCTTCATCATCATTACAACCGCTACCACTACAATCTCTGTCACGTTCACTTTCAGATCCATCAGTGTCAGAAGAATTGGACTTCAAACAAAAACAAGAAATAAATTTTTATCCATAATTGTAATGTTAATGTGTCTCTGTACCTGAGTAGAAGGAACTTATGTACAATCTATACACCATGCATAAAAAGGATCCTTAATGTAAGAAGTATTTTCCTCTATGAAACTTTTAACAATATCAAACCTCTAACTTGATAATTATACACCTCCAACACAAAGTGACAAAAAAATATTACAATGCTTCCCAAACACATCACTTAATAAACGGACATTTAACAAATTAAGTTGTTTGTCAGGCTAATTTGTTTCCAATAATTTTAAATTAATTGTTTTTCCCATGATTACACTAGTAAAAGAAACCAAATAACCTAGAGTATGCTGAAAACATATTAACCTGAAAACAATTTTACCTGTAACATGTACCTGTAGCTAGCACGTAAAGATACATATAGAACCTACCTCATCAGTTGTATTTCCCTCCAAATCACCACTCACTGCACTTAAAAACTCTTTGTCGTCACCCAAAATATCCTCAAAAACATTATCTTGGGAACCTGTCCTAGCAAAAGTGAATCGAGTCACCAAGAGTTTAAAGTACATGTATTTATCATGTGATAAAAATTGCACTTGTGTGTTGATATGCAGATTGGCTTTTGCAAACAATTCCTTGAAAGGTATCAGAACATGTCTAAATGATAGTCTTTCCAGGCTAAGTTACCCCAGGCTGGTACAGAACAAAATATATTATTTTTTGGTACCTCTTTAAAGTATATTTATCACTGCTGCCAGTTTTATATGGAGAATTATTATGCCCCCCCCCTACCAAACAGTATTATGCTCTATCTCTATCAATGAAAATTAGCCGATGAGGACGTGAGGATGGGTGCAGTGAAAATTTTACTGGACCAGTACAATTTGAGAGTCATTCACCCAAATGATGAGGGCTGTCAAAATTTAGTTTTCAACAACTAGGTATTGAAAAGCTGCACTCCCTTTTTTACTTGTTAAAGCTCAGTATTTTTTCTAGTGTAAATTTATAAATCATATTCAGAGCCCTTTAGTTTCTGTTCGGCTATCTAGAAAGGGGCCAGGAAAAGAGGCGGGAGGTGGGGGGAGAGTACGCAACAGAAAGAAAATACACGCAGGAGGCAATTTATAATGGCAATTTACAGGAATGCATTTTGAATAAGTAAACACACTATTTCCCGTGCAATTTGGAATAAATAAGCACGAGAAAAGGTTTTTCTAAGACTAACAAAATTGCACAAGCCCGTGGGGTGAGTGCAATTTGTGATCTTTGAAAAAAATTTCAAAGTGCTCATTTATTCCAAATTGCATGAGAAAAATCATGTGATAACGTACTAAAAATATACATGAAAAAATACGATATCATAATTATGCAGAAGCAAAGTGCACTCATCAAGTGCAACATAGTTTATTCAAACCTTCTAAGTGATATTGTGCGTTCGGTCAAAATAACCGCGTACGATCAAAACGATAATATACACTGATATTTTCACATCTTTAAGGCGCAAAAAAGTTCAAAGTCCGGCTAAACAGTTCAAGGAATTGTTCAGTCTGGTTTGTTTCTTCTTTGCACTGAATTAACCCTCTTCTGCATTGATCTACCTGAAAACTGCATCCATCTTAACCAATCAGAACTGATTAATTTTTTCATGTATCTTCTAAGGTCTGAAATCATACGTGTGATTTCATGTCAAATGAGCGCGCAATCACAAATGATCATTTATCTAATTCGCAGAGAAATGCTGGCACGATACTGCTTCCTCAGATCCTTAGGACTTTATTTCGAGTTATCTATTGATTAAAATTACTGTATGACATACCTTGAGTAGATTTAACTGCCTGAAGATCCTCATCGCCAGAAGAACCCGATGCCCACATTTCTCCGCGCGACTCATGATCTTGACATGGCTTTGGTCTCTTTGCCCTGTGTTCCAAATGCTCAACGTCAGTTTTAGTTATTCAGCGTTCCCTATGCACATCGTAATAAGCCTTGCGATGTTTCCAGAAAGCTGCTTTAGGTAAATATTCATCGCAGTGCCCACACAACAGTCTACTTTGTTTTCGCAAGCGGGAAGACATCTTTGCAGCCTAAACAAGCTAAATTACAGTCTAACTGTTGTTTAAAAGCCTACAGGGTTGCCGCTGCCGCCATCTAGATTTCTTTCGGTACGCTTTGTCGGTGATTTCTGACGGCGTTCCGCGTCCTTTTCCTCGTGAATGTTGTAAGTGGCTGTGAAAAAGTTGAATTTCTTGCGATGACCCCATTCCTGACCTCTTCTATCAGCAAAATGGACGGCCAGTATGTTGTTTTGCTTGAAAAGGTTACTGCAGAAAATATACGCTTGAGAGAAGTGATCGAAACGCGAGATAGCGATCAGCGAAACATGATACAGGAATTGACATCCAAAATGGCGAGCAGCTCTAATTCAGGACCTGAAAGAGCGAGCAGAAAAAAAAAACACGGAAGATCCCAATCCCGCAACAATGCCGGGTAAGTGTTTTCAAGATGTTTTCAATGGCTTGTTTACAGCAAACGAAAGAGCAATGCATGCAAGTGACTTAATTTCTGTCATTTTGAAACAAACGGTATTTGTACCTGAATCAAGATTGTATTTGCTTTGCTCCTGTATATTATATTGTTTTTCCGCAATCAGCCGTTTTACGTTTCTGAGGTGTAGGGAAATTGCCAGAAGCATTCAATCATCGTTGAAATTGAAACATTGCGTGGATGTGTGTGGAGTTGTGAACACTGTAAACAGTGGAAAATTGCGGAGCTCTGGTAATAACTCTTTGTTTTCTGAGGAAAAGTGAGAAGTGAAGTAGTGTGGCAGCCTCATTTTTTTTTCTAATTTATTACAGCAAGACTTCCGAAAGATCTACAAATCACTAAAAGGGAATGAAACTAGCTTTTAAAGGCTTCAAGTTGGATGACAGGTAAAGTAACAGCCATAATATTATATTTATCCATGCGCAGTGTATATCTGACATAGCTAAAATCAATGCCATGTCAGTGTCAATTTTGTAAAAGCTTGCACAAAGAAAAAAGCCAACTAGAACTTTATTGTTAAAGCATCTGCTGTATGTAATTGTAGGGTCTTATATAGGCAGGACTCCTATTCGGAACCCAGAGTTTTCTTTTAGTCCCAGAAGGATTACATTGTTTACAAAATGGTTTTTACTGAGCTTGTCATATGCAATATTTTCTCTTTTTCGTTGGGTTTATTAAATTGAATTTTTCTTGCTTGTCAGCTGATGCTAATCAGGAAGCCACCATGAGGGTAATTGAGGCAGTGGTGGCCGATCACAGTAGATCCAATAGGTTCCCTTGGTCAGCAGCTGAGATGAAAGGTAACTGTGCCTATAGTAGTCTGCTGCTGGGGTTGTTGAAAGCCTTTAGCACTATCAAGCAAATACATACTTTAGAATTAAATGTCTCTCTTTTAGCATAGAGTTTTGATAGGGTATATATTTGTCTAAAAAAGCTGTGCTTGGTGACAACAACTGATCGATGATTGCAATCAATCATATGAGTCATTGGTCATTGATATTCAATATAATTCAACTGGCATTGAGTTTTATCAACTGATATCGCTTATCATGGATCGATTTTACTGCAAATGGTTGGTGTCATTAGTCTATTTACTGGGGCTTTAAGTAGGTGATAAAGCTTTTATGTACTAATACCATTGGTGTGAACTTTTTATTGGAAGGTGCTGGTGCCACGTATTTGAAGAGTCTCTGTGATGCTTCCACAAGAGCAAAGAAAGGCAAGCGAGTGGCACACAGAAATCTCAGCAGGAAGCAGAGAAGAATGAGAGAAGTAGGTTGTCATAATGTGTAGGCCTACTCTGAGACCTTAAGTCGCCTTGAGTCGCCTTAAGTCTCCTTAGGTTGCTATTGGTTATGCAATGTCATAACGGTTCCACCCTTCCCAATTGACCCTATCCACTCCACTCCAATCATAGTTTTCTGCAGCTAGAAAAGTAGTTGGAGAGACTGAAAAGGAAGTAGTTTTAGGAAGGACCTTATCATTTGGTTCTCAGTATGGTATTGGGGTGTTTTGTCTAACTGAGGCAGGAGAACAACAAATTGGTTGGGTCACTGAAAAGGACCCGTGCAATTTTGGATGCTGTTGGAAAGGCAGGCGACTTGCCAATCTTTCATGCCAAAATTGACAGTGCAAGTGCCAAAATTATGGGAGACAAGTTTACCAAGATAACAATTTTTATAATTTGTGGAGCTTTGTGAAATAATAAATACACGTAAATAATCATGTTATTTTTAATTAATTATGTGGAAAATTTATGGATAGTTTCATTAAAGTTGTGTCTCTTTTCTTAAATTAAAGATTTATGGCACTATGTGTATATTTATGATAGGTTTGCTTGATGTTGGGAATGTAACCCATGATGTTTTCCTGGCTATTTATTTACTAGCTTTGAATGTATAATTTTACAATAGCTGTTGTAGTAATTCTGTCTGAACATTTTTAGCTAAATTGATTTGAAATCTGGATATTTTAGACTATGGTGACTTATGAGCATACCTAAGTAACCGAAACGACTGTTGTGTTTATTGCAAGGGATTCTGTAGATATTTTTAAAGTTTATGGACAGACTGTTGCTAACTTTAGTTTTATCGCTTTAGTCAAATAAAATCGCTTTAAGTCGCCTTAAGTCGCCTTGAGTCGCCTTAAATCGCCTAAAGTCGCAATATTTTTTTGTGCCAGTTTTGCTAAAGTCGCTTTAAGTCGCCTTAAATCGCCCAAAGTCGCCAAAAGTTACGGCGACTTAAGGTCCCAGAGTAGGCCTGTCCTGACCAAAGCACGAAAACCAGTTACCATAGAAATCAGATTTGCACGTGCACAGATAAGATCCCTCAGAATTGTTGCAAAATGCGTTTGAATCACAGGGCCCACTTCCGCATTCGTCCTCATAGTAGCAGTACTTTCCCTTCCCATAAAATCCATCAACGCACTGACAACTGGAAGAACCCTGAGTATTTATGCAACGTCCATTCGAGCTGCATCTTGATTTTCCGTCTCTGCAATCATCGATGTCTAAAAATTATTGAGGTAATTATTGAACTTTTTTATTATTTCAGCGAATTTTCTGGAGACCCCACATTAATCATTCAGCAGATCAAACCGGGAGACAACAGCTTTACATTTAAGTGCTAATGAAGCATGATTGACCATTATTGTTAAGCTGATTATCAGATTTGTTCGATAGGTTGAAATCTTCTTCAAACCTCTGCGGAAAGTTTTAAGGTTAGAAGCATTCTTCCATGTGCTGGGATGACCACACTGAATTCTTCCAACCCCAAATTTTGGTTAGAGCCTCTTCTTCCGCTAAGTCGAGATGACTTCTTGATTTTCTTTAATTTCATTTGTTTTCAAATCACATTCGCCTCGGCGTTCTGGAAGCATCTTGCAGAATGTTTCTTCAGAGAGTTCAAAGCGCCCATTTAACAATCGAGTGTAAATTGGGGCTGGCAAGCCTACACGACTTCATAGTACCTCAACTTTTCTGTATATGTGCTTTAAGTGTTAAGAGGCTCACACGGCTCCAAAATAGGTCGGTTTTATTGCCTTCGTTATAATTCGATCTAATTGTCAAAAAAGGAAGTGGAAGCTTCTATTTGGCTTCCTCAGTATTTCCTCTTTTGTATTTCGGGTATTCACGGGTTTTTGACTCTTTCCATTCGCCTTCAACTTGCATAATGGTGGTAGGAACTGATTGCGGAAAGACTGGGATTTATGATGTACTGAACTTTACCACCGCGAATCAGCAACAGAGATGTAAATCACTCTGTAGATTCTTAGATGCTTATTGTTAAGCTAAAGTCACAATTTCTCAAAAGTCATGTCACAATTTCATAGTGTTTAATTATGATGACCAATTGACTTGCTCCATGCCTATTAGCTAGGGAGAAGGGCAATTGTTCAGAAAGAGTTGTAAGTAGCCCCTAGCATGATTAGGATTAGTAAGAGAAGGCAGTCATGATAAAACTGAAGTTTTGAACTAATCGACAAAACATTTGCACCCAGTACAATGCCATAAAATCTTAGGGAGTATTTATGGCTTTACGAATTGAGAGGATGACACTTCACAGTTGATCATTTCAATGCTTTTTTACTTTTCCACTGAATTTATTCGTATTACAATAACGTCAGAAGTAATAAGGTAATAAAAGTACTTCCATCCCAGTTACAAAGGGTTAACATGAGCCACAGCAATTTCTTCCAGCTAAACCTTCATGCCGTCTTCGTCATCAAGGTAGTTCCTCACAATACGATGTTCTACGACGTGGTTCGAAGGCAGTGTGACCGGCTCCTTTGCTCTGTGCGAAAGAAGAAAAAAAAACTTATTAAAATAAAAAATATGCTCCCTATGAGCGTTGGGTTTTTCATCTGTTTTTTGAACATAATGCTCTTGAACTTTGTTTTTATTTTGGGTACAGTGTAGTTCAGCAATCACTTTTGTTAATAATGAGTATTTTTTCTATCGCCCGGAACATCTCTTATTGAGAAATGCAGGGAAGGAAACAAAGAAGAATCTTTTTCGATCTCAAACATTTTATTGACGGGAAAAATTAGTGTTAAGCCGTTCTCTCAAGTCCCTTCGGTTGCTTTTATCCCGTAAAACACAGAAGATCGATCCAAATGCTCCAAAGAAATGATATTCAACCGTTGGAAGTGTGTTGCAGAAACAACATCCTTACTTGTAAGAAGTGTGAAACTGGCACCTGTAATAACCGCCTCCTTTGAGTAGTAGGAACATAGTCATGTCACCTCTCAAAATGTTGCTAGAGACGGTCATTTTCTCAAAGGACGGGTCCCAGTCGGTTGTCCTCTTTCCCACTTTGGGTCCGTCGGCGGGAAAGTTTACGCCATGAAACATGGATCTGTGCTTAAACAAATCGCCCTCAAGACTGTAGAATTAAGAAAATTTTTTTCCATGTGAAAAATGACTTCAAAGATCTCTTCTAAAAAACATTGTCTCAATGCCATACTAATCATCACTTTTAAACCTAATATGTCCACTGACTGTAGCAACTCCTCCGTCCTCAAATGTAAATGTCCTTTCATACAACATTCCAGCAGGAAATGAAAATGGTCGGGCATGTCGGTAGGATACCTTGTGAAACATCTCAAAGACCTAAGCTGGTTCTAATTTTCCAGGGGATACTTTCTCACTATGTGAAACGATACAATATAAATTATTGGTTTCAAATAAACACAGTGCGTCTGGTGAATGCGAAATGAGCTTGTCGGTGCATTAGTTTACATATTGTTTCCCCAGCTACAAATTTTGGGTACGTTTTGTTATTTTCAAAATATTACTAGAAACTTGCGCTTACTCTAGGTGTATTGTTTTATACCAAATTGTAATCAGTGTTTTTAAATGTGTCACGCGCCGCTAGTTTATTAAAAGAATTCATATTTTAGTAAACTGTTAACGCAAAATAAATCCATTATATCCGGATTATTTTCACTCAAATATTTTTATACGAAATTCTGATGTCACACGCAACGAAACTTTATTCAGAAATACATTTTATAATGCTAATAATATACATGGAAAAATTACTCAATTCTGATTGGTTAAGATTAGTTGCAGTTTTCAGGTAATTCAGTGCAGAAGAAAGTGAATTCAGTGCAGGAGAGGGTTAATTCAGTGCAAAGAAAGTAACAAATCAGACATTCTGATTGGTCAATAACCAAAGAAACTCGAAGATAGCGAGCCTTGGATGTCGCGACAAAATTTCAAAATTTGCGAGCGAAACAATGGCCGGCGTTTTAAGAAGGTTTTCTTTTTCCACCGCAGCTGAAAAACAGCTCAAACAACGAAAACACTGTAAAAAGCACTGAGTTTTGGTTGTCGGTTTGGAAAAAGTGGTGTTTAGCTGCAATTTTATGTGCAATTTTGTTAGTCTTTAAAAAATATTACTAATGCTTATTCATTCCAAATTGCGCTCGAAATCATGTGATTACCTACACTTATTAACGCCCATTTCCCATCCGTCTAATCATTGAGTGTTTTAATGATAGACTGAAATAAATACTTAAAAGCAAAATATGTTCATGTTTCCCACGCTTTTTATGAGTAATGTATGTGTGGCTATTGTTGTCAGTGTTTTGCTACGCGTGACAATATGTTTTTAAGCGCAAACAGAAGATTCTTTAAAAATATTTTACTTTGAATAAATATAGATGATGATATTAGATTTAGTTAATGAGTTTCATTTTCAAAATGATAGAGTGGCTTAAAAAGATGATAAATTTTGTCAAAACCAAGACTTAATTCATGATAATTGAATGATTGTTTGCCGTCAATGCGGTCAAGTCGTTAATTATGATTTTGCGACTATTATCGTCTACGTCATAGAAACACAAAAAGAGTCAGTCTACCGAAGAAAATATCGTGTGAACAAGGTTTTGAATAACACAATTGATAAGTACCATATCATGTTCAGCAACGGCGAAATAAACGAGTTTTACCGTTTCTTTTAAAAAGCAGAACGGCAAATGGTACAGATGAAGATTAAAAGGTTTGTTAAGTTTAATTATATCTTCTTCAGAATCTTAAGTTATATGGATAATGTTATAAAATAATTATTTGATAAGGAACTTGGTAAACAAACATTGACGAAATATGACAGCATATTTGAAGATATTGTTTTTCTTATATGATCTTCTTTTCTTTTTTTGTCATACGTCTTATTATAATCATCCATATTAGGCGTTGATTCATTAATTTATCTTCTAAATGTTGTAATTTTATAATAAGATCATGGTCATTGAATTCACTGTCACGCAAATAGCTCTTGATCTCATTTACATGCCCAAAATTTTCAAGGACAGCATTGCACATCTTACATGGAAGTTCTATCACGACTTGAGCGACACAAGGACTTAGGGATTCGGGAGTTTAAAAGGGTATACTAACCGGAAAACTCTTAAACGCGGACTACCGATTGGCTTACTCAACTTTACGTTGTGACCTTATTAATGATTAACATTTTGTTATAAAGACAATTTTCCTCCAAAATTCGTCCTTCTTTTGCTAGTGCGTCAGCATGCAGTTCCTTTTGCGTATCACATTAGTCGAACCTGGACCACGTACGTCGGACACCATTTTTCTGTCTGTGGTTTGTGGGGCATGCATCTGTTTTAGTACCTTTTCAAACTAGCGAGACAAAGCGATCAAACTCAATCTATTGTTTATTTTTGCCTGGAAAAAATTTTATTCTGGCTTCATTAATAAGATGCATAAGTATAAACGGGGAGCTATACAAAATTGACTGGAAATTAACTGTAGTGACGGGGGGAGGGGGGGTTGGGGAGTCATAAAGTGTGTCAAAAGAATATTTCGTAAATGAACCAAAATACTTCAACTCCTCCTCTTAGGAGATAGATAATGAACAGTACCAAATATTAAGTTTTGTACCCTCAAAATTGCGAATTCTACTTGACAACAGGCTGGAACACCCAGGAAAATCGAGGCTCACCTGCGAGGATCATTTTTTTACTTGCTTTTTATCCCCAGGTGAAATGATATTCATTTCATCAGAGATGAAGCTCAGATTTCTCGGGGGAAAGAAAAACTCTCAAAAATGTCCATTGCTTCTTAAGTGTGGATTCCTTGTTGGTTAGTAGCAGCGCCCAACTAGTATTTTTCGAAGTCTAGTTTTATCAAGCTTCCTTTCTGCAATTGCTAAAATTGCATCTTATCTGTCAGAATAATTGCTTTACTTGATTTTAGTGTAAAGTCATAACGTTTGAAGAGCATATTTTGGATGTGGCATACCAATTTGCGTTCGGACGACTCTACCTTATTTTTTGTTACCGGGGTAGATTCGACTCCCTTTGTTTAGTTTCATCAATTCAATAACCTGCTTTGAGAGAGACATGTTGAGGATAAACCGCTTGATTTTCAAAACTGGATTACAAGTTGAGATAGCCTGTTGTTCATTCCGTCGCCGACGAAGTTAAACTGACTGGAGCGTTAGGGTGGATTGATGTTTAAAGCTAAGATGGAACAAACAAACACTCGTTGATACTGGTGATGCGACGTGAACCATAGTGTGATATCGAATAATTGGTCCATGCTCAGTGCGCGTGTATTTCGAACTTAAACTATCAGTAAAATTTAAAAGAAGTCTCAAATCTTGAAACAAAAGTAATCATTCCATTCCTTTTTCTTAGATTTAAGACTGTCTATAGCCTACGCAATTTGTTGGTCAGTAATCCGTTTCGTCAAACAAGGGTCCACTAAGAGATAATTGTAGTAAAATTTCATTTCTTCTTTTAATTGAAATACCAGTTGGATAGTATCTAAAGCTAATTTAATAATATATTTGGGTTTATGTGTTTTATGTCAAGTTTTTTGGAGAAGTTAGAAATAAGATATGATACACTTACATTTTTCTTTCTTTTGTGTTTCACTTAATGTTATTTTGATAATGTTATGATATGTATTATTGTAATTGTGAACAATGTCTTGTAAAATATTATTACGAGTTCTATCTTCTACATTAGAATTTTGTATAAACATTAAACATATTTGAGTGGAAATAACTCTGTAAAAAAACTAGCTGCGCGTTGCACATTTAAAAACATTGAATATAATTTGTTATAAAATAATGTACCTCGAGCGCAAGTTTACAGTAACATTTTGAAAATAACAAAAACTACACAGAAAATGTAATTGGGGAAACAAGTCAGAAGTAAATTAATGCGCCAGCATGTCCATTTCCCATTCATCAGGCGCACTCTATTAATTTGATACGGCGTAAGCTGTACCTTAATAGTATAAATCAATAATTTCTCTTGTAAACCGCTAGCAATTAATTAAAACTAGCATAGGTCTTTGAATCATTAGTGTCAGCAGAAAATAATCGTTTCTTTACTTTTTACTTATTCAGGTCATTCTAAAAGACATGAATTTGAAATTTGAAATGAAGGGTAGTGTCAATGGACATTACTTTGAGATCGAAGGTGAAGGAAAAGGAAAGCCTTACGAGTAAGTGTCTCTTAAAAGACAGACCACGATGAATTATTTCATTATTATCTAAAACAATTTGGTTTTAAGCACAGAGTTGATTAGGACCACATTGCAGTTGTTAGGTAAAGGCCTGATATTAAAGTATCAATGATTTTGGGAAATTTTAAAAACTGAATAAAGACTTTTTTGAAAAGCAAAGTGAACAAGATCAAAGATTCATAAGATTTTCAGTCATAAACTATGATCTTCTTTTTATTCGAGTTTGAAAATTAGTTACATTCTATGACAGCGACTTTTTCATCTACTTCCATAATCAGGCGAGGTGTAAATGCTACTGCAGAGCTCAGTCACAGCTAAATGTAATTGCTATACAAATTACCAACAGTCTATGACATCGAGTTCTTCATCTGCTTCCAGAATCAAGCGAAATGTAAAGCTACTTCAAATCATCGCAGAGAAGCTCAGTCACAGCTAAATTTATTTGCGGTACTGTAATTTCTTACAACTTAACATGAAAGTTCATCCGTATTTGACTTAAGTTTGAATTATCATGAGCATAAAATATTTGGTTCTCCCTAATTTTTGTGTATTTCAGGTCATTAATGAGCCGTTTCTGAAAATAATTTCCAACACACTTATCATCTTATTCTAGAGGAGTACAGAAATCCACTTTTTAGGTTACCAAGGGAGGACCCCTTCCATTTTCCTTTGACATACTGTCGTGAGTGTTCAAATATGGAAACAGATGCTTCACTAAGTATCCTGCCGAATTGGAACAACAAGAATTGCCGGCCACTGCTAAAAATCTCATCATTACCACTCCTAGAACTTCGTGTATTTACTTTTTACTTAAAATCCACAAACCTAACAACCCAGGTCGACCCATCGTTTCTGCCTGCAGTTGCCCCACCGAACTTATTTCCAGCTATTAAGACAAATTTATGGCACCTATCGTCAAAACTTTACCGTTTTACATTAAGGACAGCCAACACGCACTTGAAATTTTTCGTGACTTTAGTTTCCTCGACCAAAACAAACTTATTTTCACCATGGATATAACATCTCTTTACACTGTCATTCCCAATGACGAAGGTCTCAGGGCCCTGAAACATTTTTTTCGATCAACGCACTGTTAAGGAACCTAGCTCTGAAACACTACTCCGTTTGGCCGAACTAGTACTCACACTCAGTTGCTTTTCATTCGGTGGTAACCACTACAAACAAACTAATGGCGTGGCCATGGGTACTAAAATGGGACCCAGCTACGCCAATCTTTTTGTAGGTTTTATCTAACATCAATTTTTTAGCCAATAGCACGGCCCAAAACCTGAACTCTACGGCCGCTACATTGACGATTGCATCGGCGCTACCTTCTCTACCAAAGAGGAGCTCACTCAATTTATAACCGCCATCAATTCCTTTCATCCGGCTCTTAAATATACCTGGGAAATTTCCGACACTTCTTTGGCTTTTCTAGACTTCAAAATTTCAATTGAATGCAACGGCTTATGTACTAGTGTTTACTACAAACCTACAGATTCACATAGTTACTTGTTGTATTCATCTTCACATCCATCACACGTCAAGAACTCCATACCTTTCTCACAGTTTCTCAGACTTCGTCGTTTATGTAGTGACGACTCTGATTTTTCCGAAAAATCAGAGGCAATGTGCCAGTTTTTCGATAAACGTGGCTATCCTGTTTCTGTCGTTCAAGCGGGCTACCACCGTGCCCAACAAATCGATCGACAGGCCGAGAAGGAAAACACTGACCGCATTCCATTTACTCTTACATTACACCCTCACAACCACGCAGTTAAATCTATCATTCTTAAAAATTTTAAATTACTCCAAAACGATTCAGAGACTGGCACTATCTTTTCGCAACCCCCACTTATTTCATTCAAACGTGACAAAAACATAGGCAACGTTTTAGTCAGGAGTTCATTTCAAACCAATGACCAATCTGGAACTTTTAAATGCGCTCGCTCACGATGCAAAACTTGTCCTTTCATTCATAACGTAGAGAAAATATCGGGACCCAAAAGATCCATTAAGATCATTGATCACTTTACGTGTACCTCCGCCAATGTTATTTACTGCAGAACTTGCACTTATTGCAATCAGTTATACATCGGCGAAACAGGAAGACGACTGGGTGACCGATTCCGAGAACACCTTCGCGATGTGGAAAGAAATGACAAGGACGCATCCAAACCAAAAATTTATTTTCCAAATCGGCACCCTTAATCCCCACGGAATCAACGAGCGCTTTTCATTCAACTAATTTATTCCTGTTTTCTCGTCACCATATTCCCACCAATGGCGTAGCTCCACTTTCTGCATATAAACCCACACACAACCCACAATTCCTCTAATCGCTCTGACGAAGGGCTAACGCTCGAAACGTCAGCCTTTTTACCCTTTACGGTGGCTAATTTACGTTTTCAACCCAGTTGTTAACACTAAATTACCTGCTATTTCAAACAAGCATTTCCTGCTGGAATGTCATTTGAAAGGACATTTACATTTGAAGATGGAGGAGTTGCTACAGCCAGTGGACACATTAGATATAAAAGTGATGATTAGAATGGGATTGATATAAAACTCTTTAAAATAAATCTTCAAGGTCATTTTTTACACGGAGAAGGAAGTGCCCTTTATGAAAGTGTAACTTAGTTGTGATTTTCCTGAGAGCGCTTCCTGTTTAGCTACAGGGGGAACAAACGTGCAAAAAAGCCTAGTGACCAGAGAATATGCAGACTGCTAAATTTTGAAATAGGCATCTGTGAGAAAATGGATTTAGTTCGAAAAACATCGTTGCGGAAATGACAAAATCTAAAAAAAAATAAAAGGCACTAACGCATTATTTTACAGAGCACATTGCACGCTAGGTTTCAAGGGTGATTTTACATATTTTTATTGATATCTCAAATTTCTTAATTCTACAGTCTTGAGGGCAATTTGTTTAAGCACATATCCGTGTTTCATAGCGTTTACTTTCCCACAAATGGACCCATAATGGGAAAGAGGACAATTGGCTGGGACCCGTCCTTTCAGAAAATGACCGTCTCCAACAACATATTGAGAGGTGATGTGACTATATTCCTACTACTCAAAGGAGGCGGCTATCACAGGTGCCAGTTTCACACTTCTTACAGGTAAGTATTTTGTTTCTGTAACAGCTCCAATGGTTGAATATCATTCCTTTTGAGGATTTGGATCTCATCTTCGGTGTTTTATGGGATAAAAGCAACCGAAGAGAACACTGAGATGTAAAGGGCCTTGAGAGAACGGCTTAATACTAATTTCCCTTGTCAATAAAATGTTTGGGATTGAATAAGATTCTCCACAAGATACTAAAGGTTATCTATCATAATATCCTTTACAGCTTAGAAAATATGTTTCCTTCCCTGCATTTCTTAGTAAAAGATGTTCAGGGCGATGAAAAAATAATCATTATTAATACAAGTAATTGTGGAACTTCATTGTACCAAAAACAAAGTTCAAAAGCATTGATTTTCATAAAACAAGTAAAAACCCAACGCCAATAGGGAACGTAAAACACGTATATTGCATTTTTATAAGTATTTTTCTCCTTTTGCACAGAACAGAGGAGCCGGTCACGCCGCCTGAGAACCACGTCGTAGAACATCGCATTATGAGAACCGACCTTGATGACAAAGACGGCAAGAAGGTCCAGCTGGAAGAAATTGCTGTGGCTCGTGTTAACCCTTTGTAACTGGGATGGAAGTATTTTCATTATTTCATTACTTTCTGACGTTACTGCAATACAAATCAGGTCAGTTGAAAAATAAAACAAAAACATTGATCAACTGTGTAGTGTCACCCTCTCAATTTGTACAGTCATAAATAGTCCCTGAGACTTTAAAATGGCTGCAAATGTGTTGTCGACTCGTTCAAAGCTTCAGTTTTTCAATAACTACCTTCATTTACTTATCATGCTAGTAGCTACTTCCAATCTTTCCAAACAGACATGGTTTGATGCTACTCTGGTTTACAGATTTAATGAATGTAACCGAAGAAGTTACAATTCATAGACCCAACGTTTCGACACTTGTGTCTAGTGACTTCATCAGGGGTGATTTAAACGCTGCAACAAAAGGTCCTTTTATACGATCACTAATTAGCTGCCTTTTTTTCTATTTAGGTGTAAATAGGTGTCAGGATGTAAAGGTTTATGAATTGTAACTTCTTCAGTTACATTCATTAAATCTGCAAACCAGAGTGACATCAAAGCATGTCTGATTGTCCATCTGGCTGCCATGTGAACTTTAATATGTCTTTCTGAACAGTTGTCCTCCTCCTTAGCTAAGGGGCATTAAGCGAGTCAATTATTAATCATCATTAGACACCAAAAAATTGAGACGAGACTTATGAGAAATTGTGACTTTAGTACAAAAATAAGCATCTCGGAACCTACAAAATGATTTACATTTACTGAAATCCCTGATAAGAGCAATTGATTTACATCTCTGTTTTCGATTCGTGGTTGTGACGTTTAGAATACATCATAAATCCCACACGTTCCGCAGTCAGTTCTTACCACCATAATGCAAGTTTAAAGCGAATAGAATGAGTTAGATACCCGTGAATACCCAAAATGCAAAAGAGAAAATACCGAGGATGCCAAACAGAGGCTTCTACTTCCTTTTTTTAAATTTAGTTCGTTTAAGCAAAGAGAGCAATAGTTAGGAACTGAAATTAAATGTAAACAAGGTCGCTACAAAGAGTTAAGACTGCTCAGAACGTAACTCAAATAGCACTTTTCCTTTGCATATTTATTGGAATACCTAAATTAAGGTTTATATGCGAATTCGAAATGTACACTGCAACTGGTTAGCGAAAAAATATGCTACACGAGTACATATCGAAGTGATTTCTGGCCGGGCACCCCGCTTACACGGGACACGAATTTGTGTTATCCAGGGAAAGCAGTGACACAAGTGCAAGCGTTGCCTTTATCTTTTCCACTGCATTAGAGCACCCAAGGGAGTGGACATATAGTATCGGCAGCAATATTCCTTACTTTTTTCGGGATCGGGCGAAACAGCCCCCCTTCTTCATCAGGGCCGTTCAGCCGACCTCCACAGCACTGACCAAGTAGACTGAATGTTTCAGATGTAAAGAGGGCTTTTCAGCAGTCGCCATCCTCGTTGAACTAACCTTAAATTGTCTCCAGCGTGCTAAACTAATTTCAGTGCCAAAGTTAATAGATAACTCTTTAAATGTGTTTTTTTTAATCTGAACAAGTGCATTTGAATGGCTTGACCTCAAAACCATTTCTTTATTAAATAGACAGTTAACGATTTCATGTCATTTGAAGAAATAGTTGAAAAAAACTAACCGATTTTTCTCGCCTTATTTTCCAGTATTCCGATTTAATATACATTGAATAATGTTTCTGTTTAGATCAACCGAGAAGGTTGACTAGAATACTAAAATTCGTGCGGAAAAAAATAATGGCATTGGGCTTTTTAAAACTGTTTTGACGAAATAGTTATCAGTTCTGTTATTCTATTACACAAATTTTCAAAGGTACACAGCCTTTGCTGAAAAAAAAGGGGAGAGTGAACAATTTCACGCCGCTTGAAAAGATAGTTGGAAAAAAACTGATTGATATTCTCCCCTTATTCATCTGTGATCCGATTTAATATTAGTAAAATTAGTTAGTTTTGAAAGACTGTTTTGACGCAATTATTATCAGTTCTGTTCTCCTATTATACAAATTGTCAAAGCTGCGCGTCGTAAACCTTTGGCCTTAGCTCTGGCGCTAGAAAATATATACATGTATTCAATAATTGTTAAAGCCATCGGTCATTTCAAGTTAGAATACTCGTATTAAGTTGTGTTGCTTTCGAAAAAACTGATTGAAGTGTCGCATGCAGAGGGCAAAGTTCAACAATCAAAAGTGAAAACTGCTTTCTATCGAAAGGGAATATTTGTGACCCTCTACGCGAAAACAGGGAATAAGGCAAGAGCACGCGTGCAATGACACGGCTCGCTAAGCGTGTCACCAATCTCATGGATATGCGCATATTTATTGGGCAAAACGAAGACTGATTAGGTGTCATGCTTAACGTGCGATATGACTCGCGCGCGAAAAGACGAAAGTCATGCTCTAGCTACAAAAGAAAATGACAATCAATTTGATTTCGGCACGGCTTTCTAAATAGATTTGTTTTATTCAGTCTTGAACAATTTTATTTGCTAATAAAAAATTGGAAAAAAAAACTAGCAAAAGTAAACAAATTGCAAAACGAACAAACATGAGCGAAGGTGGTGTTCAAAAGAGATGTACTCTTATGATTGTGAAGAAGTATTCAATTGAAGGGGAAAAAACGACAACGATTTCCAAATTATGTGAAATTACGAAGAAAAACGAGAGGTGCTGAAGTCTAGTGGCACAACTCGAAATGAAAGCGGCACGAATCACAGAAAAATCTAATCAGTAGTGGGACAAGAGAGTGAAATGGAATTTACCGAGTAAAAGCGCTCAGTCATTTTAAGCCATGATACTCTTTACATATACAACGTTGAGGCCTGCTCTACGGAGTTGAATACTTAAAAAGTCATCCAGGGGATATTTACAACCAAACTTAAAAAAATTACAGAAAGTAACATGATGTACATAAACGGTCATATGCAGAAAAGGAACAGTAAAAATGTTTAATTTTGTAGCGTTGTATAAGTCTGGGGCGGCATTCTTTTTACCCTTTTTTACGGTTGATAAAAGGATTGATTATAAGACAAGGTAAACATCGGCTTCATTGAAATCAAACGACTGGTTTCAAAATTTAAAAAATGTATATAGTCGACCCTAGCTAACAGTGGCGCTCAGGGGCAACCTGTTGTTTGACATTTCAAAAGTATTCTCAGGGTCTCGGGGTAGACCCCAAAATTTATTCAGCAAAACCTGATACGCTGAAAGTTAAATTTTATAAATCTTAAGTATGTTTCCCTTGAACAGAATTCAATTTTGACTTCTGAGTGCCGACTTTTAATTTGGCTTCTATTTGGCTTCCTAAGTATTTTTTCTTTTGTATTTTGGGTGTTTACGGGTATCTAACTCTTTCCATTCGCTTTAAACTTCATTATGGATTAGTAAAAGAAGGCAGTCATGAGTGTCTGCATTCGACTTTTAAATCAGTTTTCAGAAGCAAGCGATCCAAATTCGACAATGAACAATACACTGGGGTCAAATGTTATGTGACAGTTCAAAGCGCAAAAGCTAGTCGTTACGAAACACTGCTAAGCAGCCCTCATGGGTTCTCTCTATTTAACCCTCACTACTATTATAGAAAGATGACGCGTGTTGCCCCATTCAAAATATTCTGGAGCCTTCAATGCGATGAGTCATTAAACAGTCTTAGAGGACGTTTACAAAAAAAAAAAGATTTAACTGATTCTTGATGATTGCATAAGTACAGCTTCAATGTCTACTTTAATTCGCTAAATGATGATTGAAAGATGCACACCCCCGCATGCTGAGCCGCAAAGTGAAAATTACTTTGCCTATCGCTTTACACGTCAATCGACGTTTCTCGTTTTCCTTTTAAATTGAATAGTGCAAACATGGGCGGCATTTGATGGTAGTCATATTGATTAAGATTACACACCCTTGAAAACTGCGAAAAGAAGGATGAAATGCACAGCATTCAACAGTCTCCACAGCTTCGCTTCATTGAAGATCAAAATGTAGCTTTTGAAAGCAACGGACTCATACTAAGAGGAATGAGGATGGGGCAAAAAACTAGATAATGAGAATTCTATACAATTCTGTATTTTTTCCCAAGTTCTGCTGAAGCACATCCTTTTGAAAGTTAACAGTATTTTGTCGATATTTCTTCAAAAGATAAAATGAAATATACCTCTGAAAAACATGAATATTTATTCTGCAATCAGGAGAAGTTTCGAGCATTAGTCCTTCGTCAGCAAGTCACGTTGTCAACTCAGTTGATAAAACCAAACCATCTGATTATGTAATCATTAATTTTGTGCTGCCCTCTAGGGTCCCTTTTCTTTTTTTTTTTTTTCTTTTTGACTTTAGCAAAGCATTGACTAATGCAATAGTGCCTTATCCAACTAGTATTTCAATTACTGAAACAAGAAATGAAATTTGATTGCAATCCTCCACTACTGATGAGACGGATTACAGAGTAATAACCAAAAAATTGCAAAGGCTATAAACAATCTCAAATTTAACAAGTAGGAATCGAATGATCGCTTTTATGTTACAACATTTGAAACTTCTTTTTAATTTTACTTAAAGTTAAAGTCACAAATACGCGCGCACTAAGTACGAACCAATCGTTAAATATCACACGATGGATCAAGTGGCATCATCATCATCAAAAAGCGTTGGTTTGTTCTATTCTTGCTTTTGATATCAATCCACCCTAACACTCCAGTCAGTTCAGCTTGGTCGGCGACGGAGTGAACTACAACAGACTATTTCAACTCAAAATCCAGCCTTGAAAATCAAGCGGTTTATCCTCACCACGTCTCTTTCAAAGCAGGTTAGTGAATTCTTGAAACTAAGCATATATAGTCGAATTTACCTCGGTAACAAAGAATAAGGTAAAATCGTCCGAACGGAAATTGGTACGCCACACCCAGAACATGCTCTTCAAAAGTTATGACCTTACACTAAAATCAAGTAAGGCAATAATTCTCACAAGTGAGCTGTAATTTTAGCAATTGCAGAAAAGTAGCTTGAAAAAATAAGACATCGAGGATTCAAATCCGTGCCTCACAGATACAATTTGGGCGTTGGTACTGAGTTACTAACCGTGGAGAAATCTGAGACCCCCCTCTCCCTCTGCCCTTCCCTAGCAGTTAATTTGCAGTCAATTTTGTATAACTTTGTACTTTGTTTCCCACGTCTACCGCCTGGTAAAAGAATCATCTCAGTAATGACACCACGCCAATAAAAATTCCACCATGCGAAAATAAATGACAGATTGTATTTGATCGCTTTATTTCGCCAGTTTGAAAAGTTAGTGAAACAGATGCATGTCCCACAAACCTCGGTCAGAAAAATGCCGTCGTAGTCTGTCGCTATACACATTAACCTGTCTTAGTATGTCAGTTATGGCTCGTTTAATTCATTCTGCGTGTCTTCGAGCTTCAAAATCACCTTGCAGTCAAATTCAGTGCAGTGATGGAATATTGCAGCTCATGGAAATATTTTAAAAGAAGGTCAAAGAGTAGGACAATTATATATGGAGCCAAATGGTGTGAGGCGCACTGTGTTAATCTGATATGGCGTAAGCTGTATCGTAATAGTCGAAATCAATAATTAGTAGATAGTGAGCGAGTAATCCACTGGAAAATTAAAACAAACTTAGATTCATGAATTATTATTGTCAGTAGAAAATAATTGATTCTTTGCATTTTACTTATTCAGGTCATTCTAAAAGACATCGTAGCCGAAGGAAAAGGAAGGCCTTACGAGTAAGTGTCTACGAAAAGAGAGACCACGATTAATTATTTCTTTACTATGCATTACAATTTACTGTTGAGAAATATAAATAAGATAATAACGGAGCTCGCAGCGTGCGCAGCTTAGCCTTATAATTATACTCAATAGTAGTAACCCATCAAGCCGAGAAAATTTGAACTTACGACCGTACAATCCAACGTATAAGGTGCTACTTTTAGCATGCGCGGTCAACTGCATTGTGGGCACTATGTTAGCCATTCCCTAACGGAATGACGAGGGAGAACATAACACGCAGGCGCGATTGCGTGAGCAACTTGGATACCCCACTAATGTACGCCAGGAGACACGGGGGCTTCACGTGGGCTAGTAGATGTGAAGCTGCGAAGGTAAATGATTGGCAACTCGCGTTTCGAGTGGGAAATCAAACTGGTGAGGTCTTGGTCGAACAGTAATTCTCAGTCTTTTTCAGTTTCTAATCAACTTGCAAAACAACAATGCGGCTAAAGCTTTGTCAACCGGAGGAAAGCATTTTGATTCAAGTTCGTGGAGAAAGGGTTTTGAGTGAAAATAGGCTGGAAAGAAGGAGACAGAGCGAACAAAAAAAAAACAAGAAGTAAAAGGCATAAAGCGAGTCCAGAAAAACGCGCAAGAAAGTTAGATAGGACGACAACATAGACAGAATACGGGCGAGAGGAACGTTCCGTTCAATCTTTTCATTATTACTTTCTGACATCTTATCCTTGTCTCAGATGCTTAACCTTTAAGGAAACCGATCCAATTTTACAAAAATACGGGCGTTACTTTTGACATCGAACTTAGTATACCGTCCATGAGCTGTTGGTAATTTAATTCGATGATTTTCAGTGGTCGTAGAGAAAATATAATAGCAAGATTTACGCGTAAACCCTGACCCGTAGGAAGTTAGGCGTCTCAATCATGGCCAAACTAAGAAGCTTACGGCAAAGTCGAGACACGTTCCTCAACCGATCCGAATTGAAACAGGCGTTCTCAATTGATCCTGGCGCCCTAATGTTCAAGAAATGAATTCAACTGATTGAAATTCAGACTCAATCAGTTTATAGATATCGTTTTAAAACATAAGTTTCAGATTTAAGTAAGACATACTTTACTTTATTCAACTGTCAACCTAATAGGTTCCGCTTCATTAAATTCCGGCGTCTCGGAACCGTGACCGTTGCGTAAACGATCTTAATGTCAAATAAGGAAGTATAAGCTTCTATTTGGCTTCCTAAGTATTTTTTCTTTTGTATTTTGGATATTTACGGGTATCTAACTCTTTCCATTCGCTTTAAACTTCATTATGGATTAGTAAAAGAAGGCAGTCATGAAAAAAAAATGAAGTTTTGAACTAATCGACAATACGTTTGCACTCAGTGCAATGTGATTATGGCTTTACGAATTGAGAGGATGACACTTTACAGATGATCCCATCAATGTTTTTTTGGTTGATCGCTTTTATCCCGTGAAACACAGAAGATGCAATCCAAATGTTCCAAGGGAATGATATTCAACCGTTTGAAGCTGTTACAGATACAAAATACTTACTTGTAAGCAGTGTGAAATTAGCACCTGTGATAACCACCTCCTTTGAGTAGAAGGAACATAGTCACATCACCTCTCAAAAGGCTGTTAGAGACGGTCATTTTCTCAAAGGACGGGTCCTAGCCAATTGTCCTCTTTCTCATTATGGGTCCGTCGGCGGGAAATTTTACGCCATGAAACATGGATATGTGATTAAAAAAATTGCCCTCAGGACAGTAGAATTAAGAAAATTTTTTTTCGTATGAAAAATGACCTTGAAGATTTCTTTTAAAAAATATTATCTCGATCCCATACTAAACATTACTTTTATACCTAATATGTCCACTGGCTGTAGCAACTCGTCCATCCTCAAATGTAAATGTCCTTTCATATGACACTCCAGCGGGAAATGCTTGTTTGAATTATAATATAATAATATGTCCTCAGGATACTTAGTGAAGCATCTGTTCCGTAGTACTGCACAACCTTTCATGCTAACTTGTAAGAAATTAAACTATCTTACATGAATTTGGCTATGTCTTAGCTCTGCAGTAGCCTGTACACATCGCCTGACTCTGGAAGCAGATGAAGAAGCCGATTTCGTAGACTGTAGATAATTTTCAAACTCGAAGAAATACAAAATCATAGTTTATACTTACAAGTATAACAGTATATCTTCAGAGGATTTCGAATTGCTCAAATTCCCACGAAAGAAGGAGCAGCACTCGGAATCTGGATGATATGCACACGATTTGATGTATATGTTTGTAGTTAAGTCGAGTTGTCCTCCATGAAGGTTGATCAATTTTTTTTAAAAGATGACAACCAGAGGCGAGATTTTTTTTCGGGATATTGCTCCTAAGATAACATTCTTTCAAAGCTTTGCACGTTTCATTTGTCTAAAACGTTTGTTGTTGAGAACATTAGATGTAAACATCGCCGAATTATGCAATATCTGATTTTGAGCTTTTTTCGTGAATTGCCCCTATTTAAAGTACAGGTAGGCCCGCAGAGATCTTTACATATTTAAAAACTAATATATTTCAACCAGCTAGGTGGGTAGTTTCAGTTCCAGAATCGGTGTACTTTTGAAGAAATTCAGATAAACGTTTTCCCTGTTTTACCGACATCAAAAATGACCGAAACTGTACCGAGATAAATAATCTAGTGGTGTGTTCACATTCACCCCCAGGGAAAATTAAATGTATCAAGACAAACGATTTTTCTATGTATGGTAGAAGTGCCGATTTGTAATGTTGTATTTAGCTTGAGATAGAGAAATAAACATTTCACTCTTTTTTTACGACGTTTTCGTATGAAAATGAGGCCTCAGGCCCCGAGCAAGCAGCCGTTGTTACCATGACAACAAGAGCGCTGCGACCTTTAAAAAGTGCATTTTTGAGCATCCCTTCTGTCATTAGTCTATGGTCTTCTACTCTTCCACCTTGGAGGGTGCCTTGTGTACTTAAAAATCGAAGTTCAGTGCCTTTACCAGCTTTTTTGGCTATGAAGATCAAGAAAGAACATCAGTCACACCAAGAAATATTTTTCATGACAGACACCTTTACAACAGTAGATACACACCGCTGACAAGTTTGAGGGAAGCATGTCAAGCAGTTAAGTAAATTTTTCAGTTTTCTTTTCTTGTAACCAGCTTATTTCTATCAGCTTTAAAAATTTCTGTATCCTCGCTTTCAAAGAAAAGTATTTCCCATGAACATTTAGCAACAGGTTTTCCATTGTTTCATAACATCAGATTCACATCACGTTTTTTTTTAACGTTTGAAAGTGTAAGAAAATCATTACGTATACAATATAATGAAATCCCCCCTTTTAACCCTTTTAGTCCCACTAGTGACCTAGACAGAATTTCGCGTTACACAATCAGTACAATATCAAGCAGACGAGTGATGAGAATAAAGAAAAATATCAATTAGGGGATAATTGGTTGATCTAATTTCAAATTCTCCAACCTAACACCACATAAATTGTATGCATAAATCATATGTACCAGAAAGACAGCAAATAAAAGTAAGAAAAGTCAGAAAAGTTTTCTTATGTACAATGAAATTTCAAACTCATTGAAATTAAGTTGACTTCATGATTCAGATTTTCGTTTAAGAAATGTGTAATGTCTCTTTACATGGATGAAAAGAGAATACTATTTATGAATTCTTAAATAGTAAATGCCAAAAACTTGAAAGTGGAATTTCATAAAAAACTACTAAAATATGGCATACCTATTCACTGAGATTTTAATCATTAGCTGGGCACACAGAGATATAAAAGAGGCTTTGTGAAAAAGACCGGGGCAATAAAATTAAAGATTCAGGTGAAGCTTATGAAATCAACTAGTTTACTAATGTTCTCGCCTGAACTCAGTCTGGAAAGAGAACTCTACGACACTTCTGTTTTATCTTCTCACACTTGAATTAAAACAAAATTTAATTATTTGCGGGCAGGTTAAGGAGGAAGTTAGGAGAATGGGTATATGTTTGTAGGCGCAAGAATTTGTATTATCATTTTTTGTTAGTGTTGGTGTTTCATAGTTTCGTGTTAGGTGTTTATTTTCTCGTCTTCATTAGTGTCCTTTGTCAGTTACCAGTTTTGTACTTGTTATATTTATTTGCATATCGTATATATTGTTCGCGCGTAATTTATTTGGTTAGTTGTCTAGTTTGCGAAAATTATCGTTACATATCTAGCTCTGGGTTTCATGTTTTCGTCTTTGGTTTGGTCACATTCGTCTTGTAAGTGTCCTTGTTTATTTCGCTTTGTCGTTTTCAGTACTTTCACTCATACGATGTAAGTTATTTTATGCTCATTTGCGTGTTTGTAATTTTGTCATTTTCAGTTACCGTATTCAACAATGTGTCAAGTTTGTTCTAGTAAAGTTTGAAATACGAGTGATTAGCGTTTGCGGCTATAATGTTAAAAAAAAAACCCATACAATAAAAATAAAGCAGAAGCATATTACCTACGTGTCTTTGCTTCTGAATACGGCTATTATAGCTATTTTTCAATCAATTATCTACATATGTAAACCGGGTGCAATATACTCAATATACGGTCGTAAAAGCAATTTCATTTTAACCTTCCTCCTTGAGGGGTGCCTTGTGTATCAAATATATCAAGTTCAATACCTCCAGAGTCATAAGCCGGGCTTTTGGGGCTACAAAATAATAAAATAATCAACGCGTTATGGCAGGTCAATTTACCGAGAGTCAATTAAGTATAATTTCCTAAAATCGAATGGAAAGTTTAAAATCTGCTTCACTTGTGCTAAATACACGGATTTATCGTTCTTAACTACTGATAAAATTCTGAGAGTGTGACTCGATTAATTCAAAAGAAATTATCTAAGCAGGTTACAAAAATGGTTTGCGAATTGTAAACTGATAATGTGTTAACAAAACCTCCCTAAATTATGGTGACGATACGAATTTATCGTTCATAATCACTTATGAAATTCCGAGATTATACCTCAATAAATTCGACAGAAAATATTCAAGAAGGCTACAGAAACGGACTCTCAAAAACGGCTGTCGAATTCAAAAACTTAAACAACAATTATTTACGTTAACCACGTGCTTACCAGCGTGCTTGTGAGCTCAAATTGCCAAGACCCCGTTTAACTACACGATCACACCTCAGACGCTTCTTGCAAAATGTGATGATTATCGATTTCAGAGATTGATTCTTTAGTTTCCAGCATTAGGAAAAAAATATCGTATCGCAAGCATGTTTATCATAACCCGAGCAGTAAGGATGTTGAGAGATGAAAAAAAGGCTCCATGTTTTGTGAGACAACTGAACCATTTCCCAAAGTTCGAACGAATCGAGTAGGAGGCATGAAATCACAGCGCTGAAAAGTACCATAATAAAACAATGAAATTTGCTCATTCTGCAGTAGAACTAACTCCATTTTACCCGTGAGTTTATTTGCACCACACATTTGCGGTCCGTAATTTAATTCTCAAATGTTGACGGGTTCTCACATGACAATATTGTCAAAATCAAATTACCAGGTCAGACTTAATGTAAACATGGACACCACTGACTCAATCTCATTTTATTTCAATTTTGGGAACGGCTGTTACTTCGTTCTTAGGCTGAAACAACACTCCTTGGACAAAGCGCGATTTTTTTTAAATGAATAGGGTAAATCCTGCGATAGTTGACTGAACAGAGAAAGAGGTTGAAACTTGCGCTCGCCGTTCGCTATCAATTGAAAGCTTCCTGGGCAGAACAAAATCCGTAAGATAACTTCTTTTCCATAAACACCACGACTGTATAAAACACTCCGAACGACAGGACAAGGAATAACTTGAAGAAAACGAACACTTTGAAATCTTATTCGGGCAATGAACCGGCCAAAAGTTGTTTTACCGAAACGTGATTTTAATTATAAACTGAAGCTAGTATCAAACGACGATTGTTAAAAAAGGTTTGAATTTTTCTAGGCCCTAGCGTTAGAGAAAACCCAGATAAGACAAGACTTACCTGCTCTCCTTTCTCGGATCCTTTGTAGTTCGCTTCTCTTTGTTCCTCTTCTCAGTCTGTTTTCAGGAGCGTCTTTATATTTCCTTCTAGCGTTGCTCTTCGCTAGATATTCGCCTTTATACTAATGTCTTTCCTTGTTCTCTTTCGCGTTCCTTTCACCGTATTCTGCCTATTTTGGTGTCCTCTCTAACTTTCTTGCGTGTTTTTCTCAATTCGCTTTACGTCTTTTACTTCTTTTACTTTTTTTTGGTGGCTCGGTCTCTTTCTTTGTTGCTTTGCGAGTTGATTAGAAATGGCAAAATACTGAGAATTACTGTTCAACTCCAACCTCACTAGTTTCATTTCCCGCTCAAAACGCGGGTTCCTAATTATTTGCTTACGCGGCTTCACATCTACTTGCCCACTTGAAGCCCTCGTGCAATGCCTAACCGTGTGCCCGCGGTACGCTACACTCGAATATGCGCACTTCATTGTCGTCTGCCTGGCGCAAACTAACTGGGTATCCAAGCTACGCACGCAATCGAGCCTGCGCATTACCTTCTCGCTCGGCCTTCCATTACGTAATGGCTAAGATAGTGCCCGTGGTGCAGTTGATAAAAGCAAACATTAAATAGCTTAATTAAAGAAAGAGCTCTGATGAAGCAAGAGTTCCACTAACCGCAACGAATATCTCTACTACGGTCCACGAAATTAGGTGCTCTTTAGCAGTGGGAACGATTCACGCAACTCTTGTACTTGTGGCACTGAAGTGAAAACAATTGTCTGCAAAGTCAACGGTAGAGAGTAGTTACAACGTGATACGTTGACACGTGCAGGACTGTGACTGCACATTGAAGAGACACTCTTCCTGTGTTTTAAAGGTTAGTCTCATTTCAGCGTTTCAAGAAATGTCGAGAAAGTAAGTTCATTTAAAAAAAGAAGTTCCTCAACAGAAACTGGGAAAAATACTAAATTTCGAGTCCACCTATCTACTTTTTTGCCCCATCCCCATCCCTCTTCCTCTCAGCACAGGTCGCCCACATTATGTGTTCGTGGTTAATAATTGTTGACAATCTATGAGGCCTATCAATAAAGCTCCGGAAATTTCATATCTAAATTACATTTCGGTCTGAGTATCTCAGTAAAGTTAAATGAAATCGACGAATTTGTAATATATTTTGGCCTTCACGGACCGTTTAAAGCATGCAGGCCGTTACAAATGCGGTTAAAAGTAATATTGAAAAAAGACGCTTAAAACAGTCCATAGAGGCTAAAAAATATTACAAATGCGGAGAATAACACTTCATTTAACTTTATTAAGATATTCAGACCGAAATATATTTTAGATATGAAATTTTCAGAGCTTTATTCATAAATCTCACATAATTTGTTGGCCTCATGTCAACAATTTTCCCAAATTCTGTTGAAGCACTTCTTTTTTAAAGTTAGCTGTATTTCCTCGACATTCCTTCAAACGCTGAAATGTAATTAACCTTTAAAACACACGAAGAGTGTTTCTGCAATCTGCAGTCACAGTACTTCACGTGGCAAAACTGAATATGCTAAATGTATCACGTTTTAAATAGTCTCTACCATTAACTTTGCAGACAGTTGTTTGCATTTTAGTGCCTCAAGCACCAGAATTACGTAAATCGTTACCGCTGCTAAATAGAAACTAATTTCGTGGACGTAGCAGTAATATTCGTTACCGTTAGTAAACCTCTTACTTCATCAGAGCTCTTTTGTGTCCGTGTGCTGCTCTCGAGGGTCCCTATTTCTGTTTATGTTTTTGACCTTGGCTTTAGCAAAGCACTGACTAATTAAATGGTGCCTCTTCCAAGTGGTATTTTGATTTTATAAAATCCAGTAGGGCGTCTTTGTTTGAATAAACCAGTTACTAACCATCAAATTCCTTAAGCAGTCTCAAATCTAAGAAAAAGGAGTCGAATGATCCCTTTTATGTGACAAGATTTGAAACTTCTTTTAGATTTTACTTAAAATTAAAGTTTACGAAATCAGGTAGTTTCCACGAGGAATGTTGAAGATAGTATTTATCTTTATTTTTCATACTTATTTATTTATTTTTTTAAGTTAGCTGTATTTCCTCGACATTTCTTGAAACGCTGAAATGAGACTAACCTTTAAAACACAGAAAGAGTGTTTCTGCAATGTGCAGTGACAGTCCTGCACGTGTCAACGTATCACGTTGTAACTAGTCTCTACCGTTGACTTTGCAGACAATTGTTTTCACCTCAGTGCCTCAAGTACCAGAGTTACGCAAGTCGTTTCCACTGCTAAAGAGCACCAGATTTCTTGCCTCACTAGAATTCTTTCTCTAATTAAGCTATTTAATATTTGCTTTCATCAACTGAGTCGAAAATGTGAATTCTCACCCAAGAGCCATTCGAAAAAGATGTTTCGAGCGTTGGTCCTTCGTCAGCCAAGTCACGTTCTCAACTCAGTTCATTAAAAACCGAATCATCTGATTATGTAATAATTTGTGTCCGTGTGCTGCCCTCGAGGGTCCCTGTTTCTATTTTTAACATTGATTAATTAAATGGTGCCTTATGCAAGTGGTATTTTGATTAAAATAAGAGATAACATTTGTTTGTAACATCCATGGTGCGTCTTTGTTTGAATAAACCAATAACTAATCAATAAATTGCATAGGGTATAAATAGTCTCAAATCTAACAAAAAGGAGTCGAATAATCATTTTTAATTAAAATTAAAGTTTACGAAATCAGGTAGTTCCCACGAAGAATGTTGTAGAAAAGGTAGTGTTTATCTTTATTTTCCATGCTCATAACCATTTATCTTGGTTTTGCACATTAGACTGAGGAAACAAAGTATCTGCCACGTTGTAAAATTTCCGTAGAATTAGGCCTCGAGGCTTCAAAATTTTTGATATTGATTTCTGTCCGTGGCGATCGAGACATACTCTTGGCGCCCAAAATGATCATTCAATATAATAAATGAGAATCTATCAAAAAACAATGAATGAATGAGGCTCTTTCAAGCGACGAAAATAGCTTTGCATACTCAGACGATACACGGGAACTAAGCATGAACCAATTGTTAAAGATCACACGATGGTTCACGTGGTATCATCTTCAACAATGAGTGTTTGTCTGTTCTATGCTATCTTTTAAAATAAAGCTACCCAAACGCTCCAGACAGTTCAGCTTGGTCAGCGACGGAGTGAACTACAACAGACTTTCTCAGCTCGCAATCCAGTTTCGAAAATCAAGTGGTTTATCCTCAACATGTCTCTTTCAAAGCAGGTTAGTGAATTCTTGAAACTAAGCAAAGAGAGTCGAACTTATCCCGGAAACAAAGATAGGGTAGAATCATCAGGACGCAAATTGGTATGCCACACCCAAAACATCATCAAACATCTTTAAACGTTATTACCGTACACTAAAATCAGATAAAGAAACGATCCTAGCAAGTGAGCTGTAACTTTAGCAATTGCAGAAAAGAATCTTGAAAATATTAGACTTCGACGGGATTCAAACCTGTGCCACTCAGATACTAGTTGGGCGCTGTATGCTACTAACCAACTAAGAATCCACACGTTTGGAGCAATGGAAACTTTTGAGAGTTTTCTTTCCCGTGGAGAATTCTGAGCTTCATCTTAATGAATGAATTTATTTGACCTGCGGATGAAAATCAAGTAAAACAATAACCCTCACAAGTGAGCCCTTTCTGATTGTTCCAGCCTGTTCTCAAGTAGAATTGGCAAATGTTGGGGGCACAAAACTTCATCTTCGATATTGGCCATTATCTATCGACTAAGGGGAGGAGGTGAAGTATTTTGGTTGATTCAGGCAATATTCTTTTGACCTCCTACATGAGCTTCTCCGTCTTTGCTGTTAACTTCCAGTCAATTTTGTGTAGTTCCCTCTTTATACTTATGTATCTCATTAATGAAACCACGCCGGAAAAAATTTCGCTAGGCAAAGATAAATGATAGGCTGAACTTTTTCGCTATATTTCGCCAGTTCAAATAGTTACTAAAACACATCATGCCCCACATAGACAGAAAAATGCCGTCGTAGTGTGTCGTTATACAAGCTAATTAACCTGCATTTATTTGTCAGTTATGGCTTTTAATTCATTCTGCATGTCTCAAGCTTCCAACTCACCTCGAAGCTAAATTCAGTGTAGTGTTTGATTCCTAAAGCGATGAAATATTGCAGCACAAGGAAATATTTTAAAAGAAGGCCAAAGACTACGACAATTATGTAGAGAGCCAAATGGTGTGAGGCTCGTGATGGACGGGAAATGGGCGTGCCGGCGCATTAATTTACTTCTTGTATTCCAAAAGTCCTCAACTACTTTTTTTGGTTATTTTTGTGTATTTTTACTTTATTTTGAAATATTTCTATAACCTTGCGCTTGCTCTGGTTATATTATTTTAAAACAAAATGTATTCAGTATTATTAACCCAATTACGTTTTAGTAAGCTGTTTTTCATACAAAATTTTTAATGTCACGCGCAACCCAAATTTATTCAGAAATACATTACATAATACTTATACATACCCATTTCCCATTCATCACTGAGTGTTTTAATGATACACCGAAATACGTTAGCCCAGTAAATATTTTAAAAAATATATTCATATAATATATAGTACCAGTACCATAATACTGACCATAATGCACTTGTTAATAAAAATAAATTAAAGAAAACAAAATTCTTAAAACCATGTCAAACGAGTTTAATGAAAAACCAGTTCCTTCTCCAAGAACATAGAAAAATGTGCTCACAGGAGAAGAAATTATGTCGAACTTTAAACTAGTACCTTTACCAAGAACAAAAATTTTGTGGAAAACCTCGTAACTTTTAGAAAAATAAAACATTCAAAGAAAAAACTTACACTTTACCAAGATAAATTGTTTACTGCTGAACAAAATACAAGAATATGCAAGTTCTCCTGAAAATTTAGTTAAAGATCTTGAACTGTCACAATATAAATACACTCCAGATGCACTTTTAACACACAAGGGCATTTACTCAATTTATATTTCCATTTCATGTTTACAAAAAATATGAATGTAAAATTATTGGTGATTATCATGATATATATTTGTTAACTGACATTGGCTCACTTACAGATGTTTCCAATAGTTTCAGGAGTACGTTCCTAAAATACTATGGTTTAGATTCACCACATTATCTTTCCGCGCCTAATTTTGCCTTTAATTTGATGCAATGTTTAAAAGATGAATGTTAAACTCGAGTTCATTGGTAATATTGGAATAGAAAAAACCAGTCAACAAATGATGCGGGGTGACATAGGCAATATTACACATCGATTTGCAAAAGCAAATAATAAATATTTCGCTAATTTTAATGAAAATGAAGATTCTTCTTGTATTATTTATCTTGTTGTAAATAATCTTTATGGCTGGGCCATGATTCAACCATTGCCAGCGGGTAAGTTAAGTTTTGTTGATCCATCAAAATTTAAAATTGAAAATTATGTTGATGAAGGTGCTATTATTGAATGTGATCACATTATTAAAATATAAATTCTATTAATAAACTAGCTGCGCGTGGCATATTTAAAAACACTGAATTTTCTTTGTTGAAAAGATTGACGCCATCCATGTCAAACTGGACAGACTAGCCGATTGTTTGCATGATTCTCATTTTGACTATGTGAAAACGCTACCAACTAGAACACTGGACAGCTTTATCCCTTTAACTGAAAGTGCTGTTAGTAAGTTGATTGGCTGCTCTCCGAAGAAAAGCTGTATGTTTGATCCGATGTCAACATCTATGGTAATCAGCTGTACTGATGTGCTATTACCAGTCATTACTAAAATGATCAACCTGTCTCTTAATTCTGGAGAATTTGGGATTGATTGGAAATGTGGGCTTATTAATCCTATCTTTAAGAAACCTGGATTGGATTTGCTGTACAAAAATTACAGACCAGTTAGTAACTTACAATACGTATCCAAGTTGACTGAAAAAGTCGTTTTTAATCAAGTTAACGATCACATGGTTTCAAATGCTATTTTTCCTACGCTTCAATCTTCTTACAGGCAATTCCATAGCACTGAAACTGCACTTATCAAGGTGATGAACGATATTTTGTTAAAGATGAACTCTCAACATGTCACTATGTTAATTTTATTGGATCTCAGTGCTGCCTTTGACACTGTTGATCATCGAATACTATTAGAGAGGCTATCTGACGAGGTTGGCATACGTGGGACTGCTCTGAATTGGTTTAGATCGTACTTGTCTGATAGGAGTCAGCGCGTTTCTGTACATGGAGTTCTTTCTCGTCCTTTTGACTTGAACTGTGGGGTACCCCAAGGCGCATGTTTAGGGCCTTTGCTATTCATAATATATGCGTCCAAGCTGTTTAAGATCGTGGAACATTATCTTCCTGAAGCTCACTATTTCGCTGATGATACGCAGCTGTATCTGAGTTTTAAACCACTCGGCAACACTGCTCAAGCTGATGCTATACAAGCTATGGAAAAGTGCATTGACGCGGTGAGGAAATGGATCATTCAAGATCGGTTGATGATCAATGATGATAAAACGGAGTTTTTGTTAGTCGGCACACGACAACAGCTTGATAAATTAGATTCGTGTTCCATAACTGTGGGTAATAATCGTATCAGTCCAAGCCCATGTGTTAGAAATCTTGGATCCTGGTTTGACAGCAACTTAAGCATGACTGATCATATAAACAAGGCTTGTAATGCGGCATTTTATCATTTACATAACTTGAGACGTATTAAGAAATACCTGTCGAGAGATTCTTTAATTACTTTGGCTCATGCTTTTATAACCAGCCGTCTTGACTATTGTAATGGTTTATTGTTTGGCTTACCAAATGTGCAGATCGCTAAATTACAGCGTGTACAAAATGCAGCAGCAAGACTTATTCTTGGCTTTGGAAAGTTTTCTCACATTACACCGGCGCTTTATGAGCTGCACTGGCTGCCAGTTTCTTTGCGTATTGACTATAAGATTTTACTTTTGACTTTCAAATGTATTTATGGCCTAGCGCCAACTTATCTTAGCGATCTTATTAGTATAAAATCGAATTCATTATATAATCTTAGGTCTACTGGTAGCTCTTAAATAGGCTCTTATTGGACCATCCCAAGGGAAAGATGCTTACAACATTGGGAGCAAGATCATTCTCAGCAGCAGCTCCGAAACTCTGGAATGAGCTACCTGTGGAGCTTCGTCAAGCAACATCACTTAACAGTTTTAAATCTCGACTTAAAACCTATCTTTTTAAGAAGTATTTTTTATAGTTTGTAACTTAGTTTATTTTATTCTCACGGTAATGTATTTTCGTTTTCTTTTAAACATATGATTGTAAAGCGCTATTGATCAGCTCATGTAAATACGCGCTATATAAATTGGTAAATTATTATTAATTATTAATACAATTTGGTACAAAATGATGTACCTGGAGCATCCGCAAGTTTACAGTAATATCTTGAAAATAACAAAAAAAGCACAGAAAATGTAATTGGAGAAACAAGAAGTAAATTAGTGCGCTGGCATGCCCATTTTCCATTAATCAGGCGCACTGAGTTAATTTGATATGGCGTAAGCTGTACCGTAAGAGTAGAAATCAATAATTTCTATTGTAATGCGCACACGATTGCAGCTAATTAAAACCAGCTTGGGTCTTTGAATTATCAATGTCAGTAGAAAATAATCGTTTGTTTCCTTTTTACTTATTCAGGTCATTCTAAACGACATGAATTTGAAATTTGAAATGAAGGGTAATGTCAATGGACATTACTTTGAGATCGAAGGTGAAGGAGAAGGAAAGCCTTACGAGTAAGTGTCTCTTAAAAGACAGAACACGATGAATTATTTCATTATCATGTATTACGATTTATTTTTAAACACAGAGTTGATAAGATCACACTGCAGTCGTCACATAAGGGCCTGATATCAAAGTATCGATGATTTTGGGAAATTATAAAAAATTAATAAAGACTTTTTTGAAAAGCAAAGTGAACAAGATCAAAGATTTATGTGCAAATTACCTTCAGTGTATGACAGCACCTTTTTCATCTGCTTCCATGATCAGGCGAGGTGTAAAGGCTACTGCAGTGCTCAGTCACAGCTAAATTCATTTGCGATACAAATTACCAACCGTCTATGATATCGACCGATTCTTCATCTGCTTCCAGAACCAAGCGAAGTGTAAAGCTACTTCAAATTATCGTATAAAAGCTCAGTCACAGCTAAATTTATTTGCGATACTTTTTTAGGTCATACATGAGCTGCTTCTGAAAATAATTTCCAACACTCTTATCTTGTCTTATTTTAGAGGAGTACAGAAGTCCACTTTTTGGGTAACCAAGGGAGGACCCCTTCCATTTTCCTTTGACATACTTTCGTCAGTCTTCAAATATGGAAACAGATGCTTTACTAAGTATCCTGCCGACATGCATGACTATTTCAAACAAGCATTTCCTGCTGGAATGTCATTTGAAAGGACATTTACATTTGAGGATGGAGGAGTTGCTACAGCCAGTGGACACATTTGGTATAAAAGTGATGATTAGTCTCGGATTGACACAATACTCTCTAAAATTAATCTTCAAGGTCATTTTTTACACGGAGAAGGGAGCGCCCTTTTTGAAAGTGTAACTTAGTTGTGATTCTCCCGAGAACGCTTCTTGTCTAGCTACAGGGGAACAAATGTACACAAAAAGCATAGTGACCAGAGAATATGAAGAATATGCTAAATTTTGAAATAGGCATCTGTGAGAAAATGGATTAAGTTTGAAAAACGTCGTAGCATAATTCCACAGAGTACATTGCACTCTAGGTATGTGACACAGTTACAAGAGTAATTTTACATATTTTAATTGATATCTCAAATTTTCTTAATCATACAGTCTTGAGGGAAATTGGTTTAAGCACACATCCATGTTTCATGGCGTTAACTTTCCCGCTAACGGACCCATAATGCAAAAGAGGACAATTGGCTGGGACCCTTCCTTTGAAAAAATGACCGTCTCCAACAACATATTGAGAGGTGATGTAACTATGTTCCTACAACTCAAAGGGGGCGGTTATCACAGTTGCCAGTTTCACACTTCTTACAAGTAAGTATTCTGTCTCTGTAACAGCTCCAACGGTTGAATATCATTCCTTTTGAGCATCTGGATCTCATCTTCTGTGCTTTAAGGGAATAAAAGCAACCGAAGAGAACGCTAAGATGAAAAAGGCCTTGAGAAAACGGCTTAACACTAATTTCCCTTGTCGTTAAAATGTTTGGGATCGAATAAGATTCTCCACAAGATACTAAAAGTTATCTATTATAATATCCTTTAAAACTTAGAACGTTCCCTTCCCTCTATTTCTTAGTAAAAGATGTTCAGGGAAAACAATCATTATTAATACGAGTAATTGCTGAACTTCACTGTAAAAGCAAAGTTTAAAAGCATTGATGTTGATAAAACAAGTAAAAAACCCAACGCTGATAGGCGAGTAAAACACATATTTTGTATTTTTATAAGTATTTTTTCCCTTTTGCACAGAACAAAGGAGCCGGTCACGCTGCCTCAGAACCACGTCGTAGAACATCGCATTACGAGGACCGACATTGAAGACAAAAAGGTACGGCTGGAAGAAACTGCTGTGGCTCATATTAACCCTTTGTAACTGGGATGGAACTATTTTTATTACCTCATTGCCTCTGACGTTATTGTAATATGAATCAGGTCAGTTGAAAAATAAAAAAAAAAGCATTGATGATCAACTGTGTAATTGTCCTTCTCCCTAGTTAATGGACATTAAGCGAGTAAATTGCTTATCCTCATTATAAAATTGAGACATGAATTTTGAGAAACTGTGACTTTAGCACAAAAATAAACAACTCAGAACCTACAGAGTGATTTACATTAAAGGAAATCCCTAATAGCAGCAACTGACTTACATCTCTACTGAGGAAGCCAAATAGACGCTACACTTCTACTTCCTTTTTTTACCTTTGGTTCGTTTAAGCAAAAAAAGCAACGGTTAGGAACTGAAATTAAATGTAAACAAGGTCGCTACAAAGAGTTAAGACTGCTCATAACTCTTTGCATATTTAGTGAAACACCCTGGATTATGGGTTATATGCGAATTCAAAATGTACACTGCAACTGGTTAGCGAAAAATATGTTACATGAGTACATATCGAAGTGATCTCTGGCCGGCACCCCGCTAATACGGGGCACGAATTTGTGGTATCAAGGGAAAGCAGTGCCACAAGTACGAGCGTTGCCTTTATCTTTTTCGCTGCATGAGAGCACCTAAGGGAGTGGACATAAAGTATCGGCAGCAATATTCCTTGCTTTATTTCGGGATCGGGCGAAACAATCCCCCCTCCTTCATCAGGGCCGTTCAGCCGACCTCTACAGCACTGACCAAGTAGACTGAATGTTTTAGATGTAAAGAGGGCTTTTCACCAGTCTTCATCCTTGTTGAACTAGCTTTACATTGTCTCCTACTTACTGAAGTAACTCCAATGCCAAAGTTAAAAGATAACTCCTTAAATGTGATTTGATCTGAACAAGTGCGTTTGAATGGGCTTGACCACAAAACCATTTCTATATTAAAGAGACAATCAACGATTTCATGTCATTTGAAGAAATAGTTGAAAAAAACAGATGATTTTTCTGTAATCCGATTTAATATACAATGAATAATATTTCTGCTTAGATCAACCGAGAATGTTGACTAGAATACTAAAATTAGTGTGGAATGGCATTGGGCTTTTTAAAACTGTTTTGACGAAATATTTATCAGTTCTGTTATTCTATTACACAAATTTTGAAAGCTACATAGCCTTTGCTAAAAAAAGAAAAAAGGGGAAAGGGAACAATTTCACCCCACTTGAAGAGATAGTTGGAAAAAACTGATTGATATTCTCTCCTCATTTCAGGCTAGAATACTCGTATTACGTTGAGTTAAATCGCCTACTTTTGTAAAAACTGATTAAAGCGTCGCATGCAGAGGGTAAAGTTCACAATCAAAAATAAAAACTGCTTTCCATCGAAAGGGAATATCTGAGACCCTTCACGGGAAAACAGGGAATAAGGTACAAGAACGCGTGCAATGACACGACACGCTAAGCGAGTCACCAATGTCACGGATATGTGCATATTTTATGGCATATTCTATAAGCCTCCCAGCTAGTGTGCCAGGTCTCACGCTTAACGTGCGATATAACTCGAGTGCCGAAAGACGAAGGTCATGCTCTCGCTACAAAAGAAAATGACAATCAATTTAATTTCGGCACGGCTTTCTAAATATATTTATTTAATTCAGTCTTGAACAATTTTATTCGTTAAAAAAATTGAAACAAAAATTGAAAAAAAATTAATAAATATGAGCGAAGTCTTTTCCCTAAGTGTAACCGTTTCGTCAGTGTTCATTTTGAGTTCATTTCATTCTTTTTTCGTTAACCAAGAACTCGTCGTAAACAACTCCATCTTGGTTTGCTTGGTTTCTACATGGTTTCGCAATGCATTGAAACTCTAAGAAGGCGGTGCCCGAAAGAGATGTACTGTCATGATTTTTCAGTAAAAAGAGAAAAAACGACAACGATTTCCAAATTATAAGAAATTATGAAGAAAAACAAGAGGTGCTGAAGTCTAGTGGCACAACACGAAATAACAGCGGCACCAATCACAGAAAAAAAAAATACGTGTAGTGGGACAAGAGA